>JBBMFX010080623.1:0-10254 GCA_037832545.1 Rhabdalestes septentrionalis
AACTGATCTGATACTGTTACACACAGAACTGATCTGATACTGTTACACACACAACTAATCTGATACTGTTACACACACAGAACTAATCTGATATGGTTACACACAGAACTAATCTGTTTTACTGCTTGTTTGTTTGCATTCATTCTTTACTTTACCAGCAGAAAATTCTTTACTTTATCCCGATTTAAAAAGGGTTTAAGCCATTTCTAAGGTGCCTGGGAATTTTGCAAAGTATTTGTATGTCATGTACATGTGCTGTAGATATATTGCCTAAACTCAATAATTACATATTCGTTTTTGCATCGTTTTCCCATATAAGCCATGTTTAAACAGAAGGTAGAGGATCGTTTAGTCTGTTTCTAATGTTCAGAGGAGATGAGAGTATTCTAGTCTCCTATTAAAATCTTCCTTCATATCATCAAAAGGAGCCAAAGCTTTAAAATCAGACGGCCCCATGCGAACTAATAACAGCTTACACCCCGCAAACAGCCGATTTTATGTCTTGCCAACATGAAACGACTAAACTCATTGTTGTAATTAAAGCGTATTACTTCTCACTGCTCCTGAAATGATAGTTTTCTTAATTTCCCTCACTTGTTTTGGCGTTGGGAGCCGAGATGTTGCAGGATTTATAGTGGGATAATTAGATTTGCTTTCTGCAGCGACAAAGGCACGCGCATATTTAAATGTCATTATAAAAGATGAGACATTAACGGCGAAATTAGAATCCGCCAAGTGCCGAAACGCAGGTGATGGTCTTTATGCTCGCAGTGTATTATCAGCATTGTCAGCCCGACGCCCACATCCACTTACGTTGGTAAATATGTAACAGAAGTGTACACGCGCTTCGTTAGACTGCAGCCTTCATTAAGTTCACTACATCTGACAGTAAGTGAAAGAACAACATGACCTATAGATTCTGTTTCTTCTCAATTTAAAACAAAGTTTAAAAGTCGCTTTAAAAATAGTTTTAGCAAAAAGTTAGTTGCCTTCTGAAATCAAGTGAGCTCACATTTTCCTGCCTCTTCTCTTTGGAATGGCTCAACATGTTGCAGCATTGCTGTGACGATTTGATTGCATTCAGCCATGAGATCATTAGAGACGTTGGAGGCTTAATCTTGAAACATACATCATGCAGTTACATGGAGTTGTACAGTGTTGCATTCTGAGCATCACAGCAAGGGGGCGGTATAGCACCAGCCAAGACTGGCTCCGTAACGTACTGTCACTCAGTCAGAACTTGACGAGAACTGATTCGTTCGTATAAACATGAACAAGGCCCCATCCAAACCAACCACCCCAAACCCTGCCCCCACCCGCCCCCCTCACATTAAAAATGCTTCTGAAGCCCCTGGTGCAGAACTCCAGAATGAACACACTGGGTACTCTAATGACTTAGCAGTGTTGTTATCATTTGCAATTTTGAGGTTGCATTGAGTACCTCTGGATCAGAAACTCCATTCTGCCTCATCTCTAAGGTATTGGCTCCAACACCCCAGATCATCCTCAGAGGCTTTATACTAATATAGCTGATGTTTTGCATTGGACATGATGACTTCAGACTTGAATTACATCAAGACCAAGTCTAAAGAGATTCAAGTCAAGGCTAAAGAGGGTCTACACAGAGTCTTAAGAGGTTTGAGTCCAAATCAAGTCCAAGTCAAAGAGATTCAAACTAGCGAGACGAAGTTCAGAGTGATACAGACCTTAGAATCCTTTTTGGACTTACACCCCTGTGTATAATCTGCATGTGCAGCTGGAGGTCTATTGTTCTAAGATGATCATTTTCTATTATTGTCTGTAATGATCAAACAGTAAGTGCAATGAAACATCACTGTAGGATCAAATGAGGCCATTATTTACTTTACGCGGAGCCATTTTACTCGATTCACTTTGTCAACATGGTGTCTGTGCCTGAAATGAAGACAATGAACGTGGAAGCAGCATGAGCAAAGCGTGCGGAGATGAGTTCTGGGAGCGTATGATTGGTTACTAGGTCGGCAATGGCCATGTCTGTTCTATATAGACTAAGGCTGGGTATTGTTGCTGATTTTCTGAATCAATCCGATTCCAAATCACGAGGTAGTGATCCGACTCAATCCTTGATCCGATCCGATCCAATTCGAAATCGATTTATTTATAGATTTTAATACTAGTTTGGCTTCGTTATAAATTAAAGCGGGGGTCACCAATGGGGTGCCCGTGGGAATAGCGGTTATTTTATAATACATCCAATCCAACATTATTGTATTGTCTGATTAAATTAAAACAACTTCTGCACATGAATAACATGAATAACTATAACTGTTGACAGGAATAGTGTGTGTGTGTGTATGAGGAACAGAGAGAGAAGGAGAGTCAAGAATAAAAATAATTCTTACGTCCATAACAGTGTCAGAGTCAGTAGCCCTGTTTTGAAAATGTCTATTTGACAATGAAATGATAACCACAAAAATGGTTGAACACCTGTAACCATAAAATTGGTTGAATAAAAATACCCATGGCAGTGACCAATGACCACAACTGGTTAAAGAAATAAAAAAACTTTTTGAATCGATATCAATATTGATTGGTGAATCGATTTTTTGAACCCAGAGAGATAAGTCCAAATCCAAATACCAGAGAGTCCGAGACCACAGAACGAAATGTCTGGACCAGAGTACTAGGTGCCTTAGACTCAATGGGCAATAAAGTAGCTGTTCGTGAGAAACACATTTTCCTCCTTATGCCATGAAATGTCTCAGAAGTAAAGTACATCACCTGGTGTATAAACAGGTGTCAGGTCTGGGTACAATGCCAATGGGAGGCTAGTAGAGGGCGCCCTTTCTTAGGTTCTTTTGTATGTTTAGACCTTGATTTTGATGTGTTGAGCACGGCCGGCAGTGAGTTTGTGTATAATGAGTTTCAGCATAAGGAGTTTTCATTGGTTCTGTTTGTTGGTGTTTTTGTTATTTAAGTTCTGTTGGGACCAACATGTGTTGTCGGTCCATCATCGTTTTACACCATTGCTTTTACCCTTCTTTGCAGAGGTGTTTTGAGTTCTCCTTTCCTTAATGGTATCGAGTTCGGTCAGGCCCTCGGGCCTACTTTTGTTTTGTGGAAAATAAAGTAAAACTACAGAAAGAAAGATGGATGCCTGCTTTCATGGGGGAAAAGGTGAGTGACATGAAAGTGAGAGGCTTACCGGGGTCTTCATGCCCAACCCAAATTCAGCCCCCTCATTCCAGGCCACGAGTCCTCTGATTTTCTTTCCATTCTTTGACCTGAGTGCGAATAAGAACCCGGGCTCTCAGTGGGAATTTTAAGTCTTTAGTGAAAGCGTTCTCAGAGCAAAGAGCGTGATTCACCCGCCCTCTTGCGTCGATCCGCGCTTGGGTTCACCAGTCATGCGACACTGGGCAAACGGCCAAGCCTTTTATTCAGGATCCCCGACAACATATATAAAGATCAGGCAAGACCTTTCTGGTGTCTGATCGGGTATGAGGCTTAATGTACCTACAAAACGAACAGAATGTTAACACTTGATTTCGCATTTTGCAATCATTTTGATAGTAGCTCCCAGTTTTGTCTTGTTTTCCATGTAACAGGAGGCTGCGAGCTTTCATGTGTGTTTAAAGGGGTAAAGCAAGCGTCAGAGGATCATTTAGTCTGTTTTTAATATTTAGAGGACATGAGAGTATTCCAGTATCCCCCCAAAAATCTGATGCAAACTACTATCAGCTAAACAGCCCATTTGATGTCTTGCCAACAGAAAACGAATGTTTTTGTTTTCTCGTTTGGTAGGAGTTTAAATGTAGCTGAAAAGTAATAAAATGCTTACTGTCTTGATTTTGAATCTAACAGTCTTCAGGCCTTCACCATTAGATCTGCCTCAGACTAATCTCATGACCTCTGAAAGTCCTCAGGGGTAAAACTAACGAGCAGTTGAACCTGATTATGTGTTGAGTCTGAGGGGAAGTGGACTTTTGTGACCAGGCAGGAGAGCAGACGGGGCAGTTTGGGACAGAAGTCTAAACTGGTAATGTGGTTCCAAAAAGTGGTGACAAGCAGCTAAGTAAGTTAAGCGAAGGTCTGTTCTGTCAGAGAATGGGCAAAATGAAAAAATCTGTTTTAATGAATGACATTAATCACTGTTTCAGCAGTGTATAATTAAACAGTGTGTAATGTGTGAAACAAAGAGCTTCTGTAGATTCCGCCGTGTGTGCAGAACTCCAGAATGAACACACTGTGCACTAGAAACTGTAGAAACTGGAACTTACATAGCGCCCTCTAGAGCGCCATTTCAGGTTGTAAATGCTTCCAGATAAATATATTATTATATAGATATATTACTATGATTAGTTAAAGAGAGGGAAAACATGGTATCAGACTGGTATAAGTATCAACAGATACTCAAAGCTGGAGTATCACTGTTGGATATTGGAGGGAAAATCTTGACACCCATAGTATCCATTACACTGCTCCACAGTCCAGTGCTGTGGGGCTTTAGAGTCCTCTGGCTGATGTCTGACATGGGAACTGGTGACATTAGGCTAGAATTGTTATCTCCCCATTGTTCTGGACAAGATAAGTCCTAGTCAAGGCCGAGTCCAGAAGGAGTTGAATTCCAGTCAATTCCAAGCACAAAGTGATTGGATGACCAAGTCTAAAGAGATTTGAGTCCAAGTTAAGGTCTAGTACAAAGAGATGTGCGTCCGAGTGACGACCAAGTCCAAAAACATTTGAGTCCAAGTGATGATCAAGTGCAAAGAGTTTCAAGTCCATGTCAAGACCAAATCCAAAAATTCAAGTCCAATCAAGATCGAGAACAAACTACATCACAAAACTGTGCCTGAGAACAAAACTATGAAAATGTGAGTGTGGTTTTATCCGTCAGTACCAGAGTGATGTAAAGGCCTTGTTATAAGTAGGCTGGTGTGAGAGGGAAGCAGTGGGTCATTTAAAGTCAGCACACCTCGTCATTTGAATCCAGTATTTTTAACATGGAAGTGTTTACACCTGCCCTGAGGGGAATGCATTACTATTCATTTCCTTATAGGGTTGATGAGGATCATATTTACTCCAAACAAGAGAGGGTAATTAGTCACAGTGTAAAGGAAGGTGCCCGAGTGTGCTGTGGATGTGGAAGGATGTTGGAATTATGTACATTTATACATCAGCCTTTATAATTATTTCCCCAGTGAGGTAAAGCCCCCAGGCTACCTAAACAAGACACACTTTTGTTTTTTAGCAAATGTTAAACTTAATAAACATTGTGATGCTGTATAATATGGTGTCCTCAGTCTCTCTGCAGCTAAAGAATATTACTGGAGTCTTTAACACTTTACTTTATCATTTCATCTTATAACACTATGGTCGGAAACCAATGTCCAAAAATTTTACTATTATTTTTGCAATTATAATGAATAGTATAATTATTAAGATTATTACAGAAGTGTTATTAACTTTAAGTGTAAGTGAACGTAAGAAGATTTTATTGGGTAGCTTCACTATCCTGTATTTTACTGCACAGTGCGTAACACAGCCAGTATCAGCACTGGTGACTGTTAGGCCTCGTCCACACGGACATCTGAATCGGGCGATTTTCAGGCGTTTGTGGCATCAGGTGAGTGCGGACTGAGTTCCGACCATTTTTCTGCTCATTGGAGCGAATTACAACGTCCACATGGGCGTTTAGCCCCCGCACTCAGTCGGCTATACATACGGTTGGCATCATAAAGACACTGCATGCAACGTTTTCTTGTCATCAATTTCT
This sequence comes from Rhabdalestes septentrionalis, assembly GCA_037832545.1. Taxonomy (NCBI): domain Eukaryota; kingdom Metazoa; phylum Chordata; class Actinopteri; order Characiformes; family Alestidae; genus Rhabdalestes; species Rhabdalestes septentrionalis. Next base: position 5,756 of record JBBMFX010080623.1, read on the forward strand.
GCCGAAATCCTGTTGGACATCAACAAAAAGCAGGTATTGCATTTACATGGCATCCTGTTGATGTTCTGGAGGACTGAATTTGACCCATGGTTCAATTGCCCAATTGTAAAACTACAGTAGTTTCAACACTTAAACAGTCTGGAGAAATTAATTACTGCCCCCACAGGTGAATTCATAGAACTACACTTTGGGCTGCAGGCTGGAGTTAAACAGCGTCAGATGAAACCAGTGTGTCGCCAATCAGACGCAGGGGCGTCACCAGAAATCTTGGGCCCCATGAAAGTTTATAATTTTGGGCAACATTATTATTAAAATAATATTACTAGCCCCTACCAGGGCCTAATGTCAGTGCTGGGCCCCTAGAATCGTTCTAACCTTTCCCCCCCTGGCGGTGCCCCTGATCAGACACAGATACAAAACGCGACAAAAACGTCTATGGCATTCAGAGCACGTTCAGTTATCCAAGATTAAACTGTCAGGGTGGATGAGGCCTTGGGGTTAGAATCAGGATTAGGGTTATGGTTAGGGTTATGGCTAGGGTTAGGTTTAGGTTTAGAGTTAGGTTTAGGGTTAGGAACTTGTCTCACGGCCTTTAAAACTGTTTCAACTGCTTTGCAAAGAAAAACGATAATAAATCAACTCATTATTATTACACATTTAGTGGGAAATGTGTTGCATTTTTTCATAATATTGCATAAAAGTGTTAATACAACAGAAGATAGTTTTGCATAAATGCAATTGTATATGAATAGAAAAACAGTTCTGGATGTACCGACTATCAACCCAACACTCTCTTTATGCATTACACACACACACACACACACACACACACATATATATATGTAATAGCAGTCCGTAATTTTGTTGATGACTATGACAGAGCTGAGCAGAAACGTGGCTAAAAGCAAGTGCTCGACAGATGGTGAGATACGAAAAGGAACTTTTTCAACGAGTCAAGGTCACCTTTCCTACAGTCTGTAGCTTTCGCAGCAGATTGTGCGATCGTGTCCCTGTATTTCCAATAATCTCCCGTTTTCTGTAGACCTGCGACTCGCTGCACTGTTACAGTATCACTTACTAACAGACACTTACAGTCAGACACTCTTCAAGCGAAGCCAGTGGATTTACAGCACACCAACAGGGTTCCAGATCCTCTCCAGGACGGAGAACCCTTCATACAGGGTTGATTAAAGGTCTTTTCGGTTCTACACAGCCTCCCAAAAGTGTTCCGCTCTCACCTCAGACCCTTGTTTGCTCCTATAATCAATTGTTTTGGCTCAGACTTTCCGTTTGTTTGGTATAATCATGATTAAAGACGTGCCTTTTAAAGCTGTAAAGCAATGGGAACACTTTGTTTTTCCTAATAATATAGACAAGACGTCTTGTAAACTCAATCCAGCGGTGTAATTTGCTTTGTTTGCCTGTGCAGCCTGAATAAACCAGTTAATCATGGAGCTCCAGCTTCCCAACCACTCGTCTGCTTCTTCCTTTTTCTTTCTTCTTTGGACAGAATTAAATCTCGAGGTGGTTTGTTGATGATGATTAAAATTTAAGTATGCATCAGCGCTCCAGTCAAACATGTGGTTAACGCCTCCAGACGTCTGCACTACCTGCTTTCAGGACCACGTGCGTCCCATGTGAAGGAATATCATCTGTTCAGCTCGCCGTCTTCATCTGTTATTCAAATCTACATTTGCTTCGTCACCTGCAGGAGGGAGAGGAAGAAAGAGAGAGAGAGAGAGAGAGAGAGAGTCAGAGAGAGAGAGTCAGAGAGAGAGAGAGGGAGAGAAAGATGGGTAAAGAGAGACAGACAGACAGAGAGGGAGAGAGAGAGAGAGACAGAGAGAGATAGAGAGAAAGACACAGAAAGAGAGAATACAACGCTTTGGGTAATCGGGTCAAAATTCAGCATTTAAATGAAAGGGTACAAATCAAGATGAGCAATGAGTGCAATATGTCCAGGATCTACACACTGTTCACACACACACATAGACTCACACGCACAGACAGACACACACACACACACTCACAGACCGACAGACACACTCACACACACTCCTTCAGCTTCTTAATTAATAGCCTTTTCTTACTATGACCTTTTTTGAGACCGGCTGTAACGAATAACTGCCAGGTGAGTCTGGGATTTCAGAAAACTATTTAGACTGAGAGCCATTAATACTGAGGAACCAAAAACCACACATACACATCAAAACCACAGATAACTAACACCATTCTGTTCACCAGGAGGTAGGAGGGAAAATGAAACAGGCACAATTTACTGATAAGGGCCTGACCAATACAATTCTTTCACTGATACCGATTCTGATACCAAAACTGATGCTGATACTGATTTTGATACCAAAACTGATACGAATAATGATACTTATACCAAAACTGATAATGAAACTTATACTAAAACTGATACTGACACTAATACTCAATCCAAAACTGACACTTTTACTTTTACTGATATGTTTCCTGATACTGATACTGGTAACAAAACTGATACTTTTACTGAGACTGGTCCCAAATCTGATATTGATACTGATTCTCATACCAAAACTGATACTCACACTGATACCAAAACTGATACTGATACTCATACTTTTACTATTTCTGATAACAAAACTGATACTGATACTAAAACCAAAACTGATATATAAACCAATACTGATACTGACACCAAAACTGATACTGACACTGACACTGATACCAAAACTGATACTGATATCTAAACCAATTCTGATACTGATACCAAAACTGACACCTATACTAAAATGATAAAATATTACTTTATATAATTATAAAACAAATTTAATTAAAACTAATATGTAACATATCGTTTTTATTTGATGATAAATTATGTATCATTTTATATTGTCAAATACAAACTAAACTGTAACAGTAATGAAACCAGACTTTACTGAAATTTATTTAAGTTATACTGAGAATATAATTGAAGCTCTTATGTACAATAACAGTGGTGAACTCAAAACCCCCTAAAGTGAAGTTCTCCTCCTAAAATTGGTCCCTCCTACTGTAGATCAGAATGTGATTGGTTGAAATATGAATAGTGTGGGGGTGGTTAATCTCACATAGCAGGATTTATGAAGGCCTATCCAATGAAAGAGCTCATTTAGATGAAGAGTGGAAACATTCTGACTGGATGGTTTTTCAATGGGCTTTTCAAGAATGGAACTGTTACTAAAAGTTAAAATAAAATTAAAGTGTATTTTCTCGATCCCGGATTTTCCTCTATGAATATTTTAATGCTGGGACTTCGATTTACCTCATCATTTTATAACTTTTCTTGTAAAACTTGTACATGTTAACATGATACTGAATCCTCTGTTCCAGATAGTGCCTTCCAGTATAATCATCAATTTAAAAACTAGCACAAGGGCATGAAATCATAAAAAAGAGATTCTCATTACACTGAAAATATTGTTTTATAACAATATAAAAAATCACTTTTCAATATTAGTGCTTTTTGACAGGATTCTGAAAATAATAAATCAGTGGAACCTTCATATGTGCAGATTATAAAACAGACATATTAGTCCTCACTTAACCGTTGAGTTTGTCTTTGATGACTCGTTTGATATTTGCATTTTAGTGCACTTTAATTATGGTTTTGGCATCTACTTAGCATTCAGGTTTAAGGTCCAGAAGTAATAATGCAGGAGACTCCTAATTAAAGGGGAATTCCACCTATTTTTCAAATTTCATTTATGGAAGTTTGAAGTCATTTAGAATATCTTTAAAGTTGTATTTCCCCTCCAAACCCACCAGTGAACACACAAGTGCATTCTAAGCATAAAATCCGAGCTAAATCAGTTTTCTTTGGAGATTATGTTGCCTCAAAACACCCTGCATGTGTCTCTCCACCATGAACGGATTTAAAATAGATTTATAATATATTCTGAACAAGATAATCTCCAATCTGTTGTAAAACAATATTTCAGGCATCAGCACATTCCTGACCATTTTATGTACTAACTGGCTGTGAGGCAGAGGCCTGGTTCCAATCATCACCACTGTAAACAATTCTGCCCTCTTCAAATTTCTCTAGAATGAAGCATTTAATGTCGTGTACCATCAGAAGCTCATCATCAGCATCTTTTCAGGGTCCAGACGTGCGTGTATGAGTGCAGTCTCTCATACTGTCAGTGATGAGGGACACTCAGTGAGGAATACAAGCAGTTTCCAAGTAATGTGAATTTGAACAGATGCCACGCTGATTCAGGGGCTTTGGATAGACAATGAAGTCTCAAGCTCAGCAGACGGTTCCTCTCAGAACGTCTGCATCCACATGTCTGGCCGCCCTTCATTTCCCCATGAGTTCCAGACATTCTTCTATGTTACTGTTTTCTTGAGGAACAGTTCTCCAGGCTTCCTGAAGGTCTTCAAGAGACTGTCATCTCCAGTCCAGTCCCTGAACCGGACCAGTTTCAGAGGAATGTTTCTGCTGGTTAAGACACACAGTGACCTACGTATGA
>JBBMFX010080642.1:0-10254 GCA_037832545.1 Rhabdalestes septentrionalis
CACACACAAAAAAAAAAAAAAGACTTCACAAATCACTGACCCTCCCTTTTCTACATCAGACAAGCCATTTTTAATCACTGTTAAAGTTCAATACAGCTGCAGTGTCCAAGAGACTCCATTAAATGATGCCAGTCTGGTGATAAATCTCATCCAATTGCCGAGTCCTAATGAAATAGCAGTGATTAGCTTGCAATTTGCAGTTGTAATGCATATTTTTAATGTTATATACATAGTTGATAAACATTATAGTGTGTTATTCATATAAAGTGTTTTATAGTGTTGTATTATTTTAATAAGGTCCCATTAAAATCTTTCCTTTTGAAAGTTCTTGCTTTTCCAATAAAGTGTTATAGAGTATTTTAAAGGCTTAGCATCACTTGTTCTTGTTTAGTTCACCCAGTTAATCAACATAACCATTAATCAGTTACTAATCAGAGATTCTGCTCCACAAGAAAACTAGTTCTATAGAGAGCATTTGTTTTAGTTTAAATCATCTACAAATGTTAAATGTTATACACCAATGAACGTTTTTTGATCTTAGAACTGTATGTCCAAGAGAGTGGTAGGTTAGTCGATTCAACTTTAGATTACTGAGGTCAATGTTCTGTAAATAACCATCTTTCAACGTATATTTCATATCTGTATAAAATTGAGGTTTTTTTTTTTTTTTTTTGTTGCAGGTTTTTTGTAGCATTTTTTGTGGCTTGAAAATGATCAGCCCTTACATTTTCCAAAAAAAAAAGACATCATAATAATATAAGATAAGAAAGAGCTTTATTTATCCCGAGGGAAATGCTTTTTATCTTGAGCATGCTCAGGAATAAAGATAAGACACTGGAGAAAAAAATACAATAACAATAGTTAAACAGGATAACAAAACTATAAAAAAATGTATAATAACAGATGAGTGGTGCAAATGGAATATGAAAGTGGCAATAAAATGAAATGGAAAAAAAGGAGATAGCATCAGGCGATGAGGGGGTTTGACTAACATTATTGTTGATCATTTTGCATGTCAGACAAATGGCCCTTTGTGTCAGACAAGACTTACCTCTGGCCCTTTATTTGTAAATATAGTTTGCAGAAGTTTTTTTATGATTTAAGAAGCTCCACATAATGTAAAATCTCTATGTCAGTGGTCCCCAACATTTTAATCACCGCGGACCAGTCAACGTTTGACAATTTTACCACGGACCATGGGCGGTGGGGTGGGGCGGTGGTGGTGGGGTTGATTGTTGATACATAAATCAGTGGTCCCCAACCTTTCTTTCGTCACAAACCAGAATGAAACGATCAAGAGACATTTGCTTTTTATCCATTTTGGGACTATTTTTGACATGTCAAGAGTGAATCGTAGACTGAGGATATTCAAAATAAAACATCGTTTAGACTCTGATAGTAAATAAAACGGAAATACTGTAAGTTGTTTTTTTCTGTGTAGCCCACGGAGCGGTACCACATGACCCAAGGCCCGGTACTGATCCGCGGCCCTGGGGTTGGGGACCACTGCTCTATGCTACGACATGAGTAGCCCATGGACCTGTTCTACTGTGCAAAGATGTTTTTCCAAACTGGAACATGATAATCATAGGCTACTAATTACAATATGGCAAAAACAGTTACTTCCTGAGCTACCCAAAATGAAAACCTTAATTAGAACTGCAAATCAGTTTTAAAGATGTCATTTTTATCAACATTAATAATTTACAAAAACTGTATTTTGCACCAAATGGAAACTTTGTTACTAATATTCTCCAGAATGGCAGCCCTACACACATCACACTGCCTCCTTAGTTGTCACTGTCTACCAAGTGTGACAGTTGGAGCAGCTGCTCTCGGAACCGGCGGCCCCTCTGTGGCTGCAGCCCTACGGGAACTGGAGCCGCAGCAACAGGCTAAACGTCTGCTTGAGAACATGTCAAAGATGCTAATTACTCCGCACAAAACAGTCTGCAGCCCCTTTTCTTGGGAGAGGGGAGACCTTGAGAAACTTTCAACAAGAGCGAGAGGTGAGGAATGTTTTTGTTTCTCTGCCGCAACACCTTTCCCTGTCAGAGACACGGACCCCCCGCCGGGCCGCTGTGATGTCTCATTAACCGCTGTTGCTCGCTTAAAGGGAGCGCTCTGCCATAGATGAGACAGCAAAGGTCAAACATTATTAAATGTATTCAAATGTTATGACTAAAAGCTCGCAGATTCCTCGAAAGGCTCTGTGGGGCTGCGCATGGAGGATTAGGTGGCACAAATTTCACAGAAAGATTATGTAACGATGGGGGACCGCGTCACATCTGGGGTCGAAAAGTGGAGAACACACATTCACATACACCACTACTACTGAGGCCGAGGAGGTTTGGGCCCGCCTGCACGCGGAGACCCCCTGAGAAAGCTGAGCTTGCAGCTTGAGGAGGAAGTGGGTTCAGAACGAAACTATCACCCCGTTTCCTCTGTGGACCCCATTAACCTTGCAATCAAAACAGAGGTTGGATCAGGGCTACTGAACGGTGACATCCTTTGAATGTGAAGTGACGTTAATGCTGCTCTTTCTCTGATACTGCTGCAACATAAATGTAATATATTAGCTTCCAGTGAACCACGAGCGCAACAACTCACTGATTGATTCATTCACATATTCATTGTCGCACAAAAATGACTCCACATAAAATGCGGTTCCCATCTGTTTCAAGTGTCCCATCTGTTTTCTTTTCAATTACATTGATGGACTTTATTTGTGTGACAGAAATGGGAATGATTCACAAAACTGGGTGTGAAGTGTTTTCGTCTCAATAGGTGACAGAGCAAGTCAGCAATTAGGAGAGTCTTCTTTGTATTCAGTTGCACATTGTACAAATGTTTTTATTTTGATGAAAATAGCCAAACTGATTTCCATTCTGTTGACTGAATGAAAACAAGGGGGTCTGTAGAAAGGGCCTTATTATGATTTGAATTTGATGAAAAGCCTTGTTTTGGAGATTTTGTGAAAAATCGTAGAATCGAACAGGACAATCAAGTCTGTCAATCCAGAATCGCAATGAACATAGATGTATTTCAGTACATGACTAATTATATAATTGTTTACCCTTTGGGCCTGACAAATAGGAATATTTTGAAGCCAATAAGATTCATAGGGTTCAAAAATCTGAAAAGACAATAAAATCAGGCAAGTATTTTACACTTTGATAGTTTTAGGTTGGCTGGGCTTGTGTTGGATGTAAACTGAATTGCCAGACAGAGATGTCATTTGTGAATATAAATTGGATAACACTGGGGGGGTGTATACCCAAAACGTTCTGTCAATTCTTTATTTTTTCTTTCAAAACCTGCCAAGCATGCATGTTATTTGCTGTTTCACTGGAGTTCTGTGGTGAAATTTACCACCACAAAACCCCATCAAAATATACTCCACAGTGGCAACAAAGTGTTCCTTTTGTTGATCACGTCTAAACCACAGCAGTCTTTGCCAGACGATATGGACCAGCCAAACAATGTGTCAGTTGGTTCTAATAATCATGTGTAATTAATCAAAAACCTAAGTGTCGGAAATTCCATTTTGACAGCAAAACCACAACAATAATAATGTCATAACACAGATAGGGCTATTACTGTAGAACGGAAAGGGAAGAAAAAATACCTCTCAATACATAAAACATTTTTAATAATACACTATAGGGAGTAGAAACTTTTAAACTTCAAAATGCTATTTTAATTCACTTAAGACGATTATCTAAACGTTGTGAATCATACACAAACTACTCAAACATTCTACAACCCCACTGAAGGGCACACAGAGCATGGGAGAGTGTGCAGTTTAAGGCTAGATGCATGGGTGGATTTGAATCCATTTTTTCTTCCTATCCATATGGAATCCAGCATTTTCTGCTGATAATAGACCCAAACTGATGCTCGTTGTTAGTGAATTCATGTCTAAGTATAAGAATCGATATACATTATTTTTCTGCTAAGTTTTAACATAATACATAATACAATGTTGTGTATTGTTGTCTGTGTTATGAGTATTGGGCAAGGACTACACTCCCCACAATGCCCGGGACTAAGACTGGCCAATCACGGCCATGGAGGACAGAAAAGCCAGCGAAAATTGACTGGAGGCGGGGCGTTCTTTTCCCGCTTTTTCTTTTTCCTGCTAAGTCCTAGTGTAAGTCCCGCCAGAGTCAGGGAAAAAGGGGTCACAGTAAGATAAAGCGTCCATTCTTTCATAAGTTAGGAACTCTGTCATAAGTAAGGGATTCAAACCCATGACTTTCTGATCACAGGGTGAACACTCTAACCACTAGGCCACCAGCTGCCTGATACAACTACAACTTCAGAGTGTGAGTTACCATTTCTCCACTGTGGTCTTGTTTCTCTTTGACTTTGGGAGCTTCAGCAACCTTAACACCCACCACAAGTTTCCTGGAGGTGCCAGAGGAGGTTTTCACCTCCCACCTCCCTGCATCTCAACACCTACTGTAAATCGCTGCCTCTGTGTGACAAATACACAGGTGTTTGAGAGATTTGCAGCACTGGCTGCAGCTGACATGCTGGCATTTTGAGAGAACGAGGCTATAATAACGGCATCAAAGTGATGGAGGGAGGGAGTGACTGAGTGAGTAACGGAGTGATTGAGTAAGTGAGGGAGGCAGTAAGCAGTGAATGAGTCAGTGAGTCACTGACTAAGTGGCTGCCTCAAAGTTAAAAGTGAGGCGTGGCATAAATATAAGTTCCCTATTGCTCAAAATAAACGAATGCTATTGACACGGGAAGGTGAGAGGAGAGCAAAGACCATAAAACTACCCAGCGCTGCTGAAGATGTCAGACAGCATTTTTACAGCATTCCGTCTGAATTTTCCAACATCAACAAACATCTCCATAAACTTCTTCCTGTCTGGTTTAATACATGTGGCCATCACCTCTTAGTATATGTAATTATATCTCACACATTTAAACTGCGGCAAAAAGTACTTCACAGTTCAAAGTTAAAATGGTAAGGAAGAATAATAATGCAAATGATATTATAATATGGTCAAATTAAACAGTCAAATATGGTCATAGTAAATAAAATAAAACAAGAAAACTGACATGACATTTTAATAATTAAATCATATTCATAAATAATAATAATATTATAATATATAAAATATTAACATAATTTTTTTTAATGCATTGAGTTTTAAAATAATAAAGTCATGGAAAGGTAAAGTGCTAAAAACCCTAAAAACATAGCTGTTTTCTCAAATCTGTTACAGAAACTAAAAGCAGCTTCTCTAATATTGAGAGCTACACTGATGCTAATCCTGTATGTATATCAGTTGTTTAAATAAAAGACAAGATGTCAGTGCTGGGTAAGTCCCTATTTGAGAAGAGCAGTAAAAGTGTTTGTTGAAAAGTCTCTAACACCAGATTAGTGAGGGATACACCAGCTAAGCTTCTTCCAACTTACCTTTTTTGGTAGTGATAGCATTTAGCTTAGCATTAGATTTAGTCCATTAGGGTACCTCTGTAAGCCCAGTGCTGTCTCCATCAGTCAGCTGCATCAGTTTGGCCTGTATATCTAGATGGGCAAGGGGTGAGGGACCCTGGTCCTGGGGCGCCGGATATCTGGACATTTTGGTGATTTCTCTGTTCTAACGCACCTGCCAAAACCTGGCAATTAGATGAGCAATTTGGCTGTTTGATGAGTAAGCCAAACTGTGCAAGTATCCGTTCCTCCAGGTGCAGTGTTATAAGCGTTATAAGCTATTTTTCTCTTTACTTCATCGATACTGACACATCTTTCTGTCTTAATTTTGTTACAGAAATGCTGTTCAGCAACTGACATAGCACTAGTGGGAACAAAACTGTATTTTCTACTTGTTTTTCTGTTCTATTTTTAGGAATATTTCCTAGCAGAAGTCTTTTAGTTCTGTGATAATCTTGCACAGCCTGCAAGCGTTTTTTTTAAGTAGTTCATGGTGGATTTCGGGGCTTTTCAGTTTCGTCACGATTTGGTGGAATCTACCCGTGCAAAGTTTCTTGTGCTACTAGATGCCTCACAAACCCTGAGCATGAAATATCTTCTCCTATACTGTACTTCTTTGGTGACAGCAGGTGTTTTACTTCATTAAAATGTTTCCTCAGGGAACAATAAAGTTTTCTGATTCTGATCAATCCGTAGCACTTTTTTCCACTGATTTTTGAGATGAAGTCACATGTAAGGTTTACCTCTGATGACCCTTCCATGCAATTGTAAGCATTTCTGTCTCGGAGATGTTCTAGGGCTTCCGGCTGCTCAGTTATGGCAGAAATCATAAACATGATTATTTTGGGCAACACCGAGATCCTGATTATTTATCATAGACAGAACAATAAAATACACACACTTTTCCACCACTTTTTACTGTCTCAGGTCTTTGAATCTTGTTCAGTAAAATTAATTCACCTTGTTTCAAATAATTCCTGCATTCATTTTATTCACTGGTGCTGGAGGTATGTTATGATGCATAGTGATCATTTAACATAAATCAATCATTAACCCCCCGCCAGCAATGTGTAAAAGTAAAGTGGTCTCTTATTGTCATGCATGAACACACCACAGCACAGCACACGGTAAAATGTGTGAATAATGAACAAACAAAAGAAGAGCATCAACATTTTATTTTTTCATTTGAAGCCAAAATCATCACTGAGAATAAAAAGTGCAGCAGAATCTTGTCTTTGTTTCCACAGGTCCCTTTAATGCCATTTAATATTGATACTTTTTTAGATACCCAGCTAACTGATTAGATGAGTCTCTGCCTGTTAGATGTTAGCTACAGTTTTAAAAAGTCCAAAAATGATGCTCTTTATTTGTCATCAATAATTCTAATTCCCAATATTTAGCCTCCTTAACCAGCCCTAATGAGTCAATCATGGCCTCGTGAGTTAATCAGGTTCTTTACAACATCTTGTATTTTAAGATGCCCAAATATGCATGAACTTTGCAGAAAATACGTTTTTTTGTTTCTTTGCTGCAAAGCCCTTCCTTCAAAAAGGAACATTAAAGTCTTTGGACAAAAAAACTAACAAAAACAAATAGTAGGCGAGTTCAACCCCAGGTGTAAACTTTGAAATTGGCAAATGAGTTTAATCTGGTATGTCTGAGCTGGAATTTTATGAAGCTGGATAGAGGCCATCTATAGTTCTTGATTTAAAGTCTTGATTCAGAGGATTAATCCAGAAGATGTGCCAAAACAAGCCCAAATAATATTAACTGAATTGATTGAAGTTCATTTTCTTAACCTCCTAACCCTACAGGCCCTCACTTATTTCATATCATTCCCATCGCTAAGGTGGCACTGTCCAAAAACGCTCCCGGGAAGTGGGTGATAATTATGACGTACTATCTACGCCCTTGCTCCTCTGATACAAATCACACATCTGCTAATTGCGTTTGAGCTTTTCGGGCTCAGTGTGAGCTCACTGCAGGAACTTCGTCAATGGAGATACGGAGCCATGCAGGCTGCACTTGTTGACGCAGGTGATGAGAGTCCGTTCAGAGGAACGTTCTTTCATAATGCGCAGAAATCTCACTTTTCACAGCTTTTCTCCAAGGCCGTTCTCACAGCAACGCCAGCGTACCGATGCCTCTGATGAAAAACGGTGCGTGCCTCCATTATGTCCTAGCTTTTCACACGAGGCCTAAATAATTAAATAAAGCAAAAGTAGATGTGATTCAAGATCACACTCTTCAAGAGGATTTCAAAAGGCAGTTCTGAAGTTCAGCTTTTCCCATCAGCCTGAGCACAACTCAGTTGCTATGCCAGCTATGGGTGAGCCGACTATATTTAGATAGCCGTTATTATGAGGCTTTTCACACACACACACACACACACACACACACACACACACACACACACACACACACACACACACATCAACACAGAGGTAGATGGAGGAGTGTAGTCTTCTTTCAATCGCAGTGTCAATGGACAATTGTACAGCCAAGTGTCCAAATGAGGCCCCTTTTCATCACGGGAGTCAAAACTTCAAACTATTGCTGCGAATAATTTTAGGCTGAATAGGCAAATCGTCTTTTACGTTGTGTAAAAGGTGTTACGAGGCAGAGTTTTTTTCTTTGATTTAAACTCTTTCTTTTCTTTTTATTGTTTCGTTCAGTTCTTTCAGTTCTATCATTTGTTACCACATGAAGTTCTTTTTCAGGCCAGGACTATTCAATAAAATCTTAAACGTGTGGTTTTTTTTCATACTTTGAGAGGTATTCATACAAAAATAAACACATCAAAATATTTAGGAATGGGTATTTGGAAAATTTAATTTGGTTATTCTTAGATTGCACAAACACACATACACACACACACACACACACACACACACACACACACACATTAATGCCACATTCAAGCTAAAGCAATGCACTACTTCTAGGTACTGGTAAAAAAAAAAAAAAAAAGGGAAAAGGGCCATTCTTGTACAAACAATTATACCATTTTTAATTACATATTATTACATAATTATAAAATATTTTTGAACCATTTAAAATATCTAACAAATATTTAAAAACAGAACTCAAGACGTTTTGAATATTAGAAATTCATGACCCATTCTGGTTAAACAACATATTCTTTTCATGCTATGAAATATTTTCTTAACCTTTTCTTAAGTGTCACACTAGACACTGTTCTGAAGGTGAACCCCTAAAACTAGAACTTCTAAAGTGATTCTCAAAATATATCAGTTAAAATAGACCATGAAGTTTTCAAGGAGTCTGGTTCCTCTATTATTAATTTCATGCTCTTGAATGTGCTGAGTAGATTACGCCAAACAATGGTTTAACAGAAATAAACAATAATTCAAATACAAAATGTATATCACATAGTGGAGCTATTATATGTAGCAAGCACATCCCTTTATTCTTAATTTAAGAACATATTCTAGAGGTGTGTTTTTAAAAAAGATTTTGTGATTCTGACCTCTAGCTTGTAGTTTCCTTACTCACTCAATCACTCACTCATTCAATCATCCACACATTCAATCACTCACTCATCACTCACTCACTCATCACTCACTCACTCACACACTCAATCATGTTTAGCAGGATTTGTTTGCCTATTAATCATTAAGAAGTAGTGACTGGGAAAATAAATAAAAAAAACTTTATGTAATAACAAGCAATAAAACAGGTTTTATTTACTTTTTACTCAATCAATGCAAGGATGACCATTGGTTTAGAAGAAAATATTTTGCATCAGTTCAAACCTCAATAAAAACACAATAAAAACACAATCAAATGTTTTTTTTTTAACTTATACATCTGTGTTCATATTGTTCATATTTAAAGTGCAACGACAGCTGACCAAATATTTTACTCTCTATCACTTTTTAAAACTGTTCCACTTTTTAGAGTATAGCATCACACAAACATATGCTGGAATCCTCCCTTATACTATATTTTACTCACTGCCAATCATACTGTGCAGTAAAGCCCTCTTTTATTAAAACTACCAAACTGATTGGAGGTCTGCATAGGTATGGAACTGAAGCCTGAACCCGAATTGCATCCAGCCCAACTTGAAACCTAAACCTCACATGAACTTGAACTTGCTTGTAGACGCTAACAGGCCTGGATTATCACAGACACAGTTCTCGATGTGAGAACTTTTCGATGTGAGTGAGGGTCTAAATTGTGTGATTGAAAATGTGCCGCTGGAATAAACTGGTATTTTACAGATCTATAACACAGAGGTATATTTCAGCATATTTCTGTGGAATTCATAGATCTGACAGAGACATGTTGTTTCAAACCTGAACAATCGGACCAATCATTACCCAAAACCCAATTTTTGTCGTCCTATATTGGGCCACTCACTATCTGACAATATAAAATTAGAGAGGCCAGTGTAAACAGTTGATTTTTAGCTCTTGATCATCAGTCTCAGTGACAAAATCTTCCTATCAGCTGGACTCTAGTACTTGAAATACATTCCCTGACCATGTCAGGCAGTCAGATAGAAATCGGAGGCACAAGCGTGCTGTGACGAGGTGTGTGGTCTCCCATCTGAAGTTGTACTGCGCTTGCTGAATGACAGCCAGACCTCCATCAAACCCTCCCGACACCTTGAGCCAGACAGCCCAGCCTGCGTACAGAACGTGTTACAACCGCCTGCTTATCAGAGCATTCTCACAATGCTCCACGGCCAGGGCAGGTGCCTGTGTGTGTGTGTGTGTGTGTGTGTGTGTGTGTGTGTGTGTGTGTGTGTGTGTGTGTGTGTGTGTGTGTGT
>JBBMFX010080672.1:0-10253 GCA_037832545.1 Rhabdalestes septentrionalis
ATGCAGTTACTATTTGTGAGAAGTAACTAGTAACTATAACTAATTACTTTTTTAAAGGTACTTGCCCAACACTGGTGTTTACACCCATATACCTGAAGACCTTGTTGATGAAATGATGTTTCTTGCAAGGTCAAGTGCAGCCGTCCATCCAGCAAGGATGCAAGCAGCCATCTGTCTATATGAATACACTAGACAGCCATAGCTGTAAAACCACCTGCTTGAATAAATCCCTCCAAAATATTGTTGACCCATGGAGTCTATAAGATCTCTGAGGGTATGCTGTGGTATCTGGCTCCAAGATGTTACCTTATCCTTTGAGCCCCGTAAGTTGTGAATCTGGGCTAATATTCAGCTAGTTTTTTTAGAACATCTCACAGAGGGTCTATCACACTGAACCCGGGGAACTATTTCAGCAACTGTTGTCAACAGCTATTTATCATGTTCCTTAAACTATACCTGGACAATTTTTGCAGTGTGATGGGATGCAGTATCCTGCTGAAATGTGTCACTCCCATTAGGAATACTGTTATCATGATTTTTCTTGATTGGCAATAGTGTTTAGGAAGGTGGTGTTTGTCAAGGTAACATCCACATGAATGCCAGGATCCAAGCATGATATTGCTCAGACCATCACATGGTCTTCAATGCCTTTGTACTGGAAACAGTAACACCCAACCAAGTCAACCATTTTGGAGATATTCTGAATTTCAAGAACTGGAATCAAATTGAATTGAATCGTGGACCAAGAGTAGAATCGACGTGGTTTTCTTTCCAGGTGGTCAATGGTTGTCATTTCGTGGAAACCTAAACCAGACTTGCCGGTCATTACTCTTAGAACAAAACATTGTGTCTTCTTATCCCACAGCTGAAAGGTTAAATATCACATGATGCACTTCCAACTTAACTCACACCAGGCTGTTCGACATCATATGGTACACTCATAGCTTCAGTCCCCTGCCTGTTAGCATTAGTGACATTAGAGGGTTGTGCAGTGACCTGGATTTATTTATTGTTCACTACAGTTTGCATTAAAATATTCCATATATAGTTGGATTTGTTAACCCTTCACAGGTAGTCTGTTTTCAGTTTATTTGGAAACATTATTGCAGTTAATGCTGATAAAATGTCTGCATGATATTTTGCATAGTTCATCATTTTGTGTTTATGTATACAACCTTTAATTGCTTGAGCTTTTACAGAATGTGCAGGAAAAAACTCATTCAGTTGTACGATTTCTGCAACTGGTCTGTAGTTTACTCTCTTTTAAGGCTTGCTTTTGTAATGAGGTTTTTGAAGTAAACGGTTTCTTTCCTGCAGTCTGTTCTAGGGATCTCACCTTTGTTTATGCATCAGTGTTTTCAAAACTGTGCCCAGGCTGGAATATAAATCGCAAAAGAAAAACGAAAGCACCCTTGGAGGTGAGACAGATATCAAAACTAAATCCCATTCTAAACAGTTAATAAACAGTTTCACAATAAAAACAGATAAACGGTTTCACAATACTTTCCTTTTGATGGAGCTGGTTGCTGGAGTTCAATCAGCCTCGCTGGGATTATAGATGATGGCGTGATGTGCTGTTGTTTTGGCCCCTCTAGCCCTGGGGAACCTGAAGTGCTGCTACAGAGACACTGGCTGATGAAGCTGGGTGTTATTCTCACATGCCCTCCCTTTCCCAGTGGCTGTGTAAGCTGCTTGCAGACAGATAATGCACTGTTTCCATGAGCCTCATCTGAGCCTTATGCTTTTGTGGATTGAGCTACCAATCCAGATCCAAGTTTTTGAAACTACTAACGAAGCACTTTGTATTTTTTTGTGTGTGTGGGGGTGTTTTTTTTTTTTTTTTTCGTTTTTTTTGTCCTAGGCAGCTTCTGGTAGAAATAATGTGATTGTCAGTCATTTTAGATGCTTTCCAGTATTGTCTGATTCGTCATGCTAAATGAGCCACACCTGTTGTACACATTAGGCGTTGACTTAAACCAATAATGTGATCAGCCTTTGCTCGTTTTGCTCGTCTTCTTATGTGACAGTCATTGATAACTTGCTGAAGTCCCAAGCTCTCAGATATGCTAAAAGGTTAAGCCAGGTAAATCATTGTATTTGCTGGTGTTGCATGATATGTGGTCTAAAATGACTTGGCATTTTGTCCTTACATCATCTTGTACTGAAAACAAAGACCTTCCCTGCACTAGTCCATGTCTGCTGAACAGTTTTAACCCAGAACAGTTTGGTGTAAGTGGCAAAATGTGCTTGGGGTAACATGCAGGCCAAATAAAATGCTCTGACCTTTCAAACAATCAGGACTCGACTTGCTTAAAACCACCTTTCCATCCTGAGGCGGAGAGACATGAGTCTTACCGCTGAAGGGTTGTGTGTTGGTCGGTGATTTCCGTTAAGGGGTTTTATAGAGGACAAGGCCATGTGCTGTTTTCTTTAATGTTTTAGGCAGTTCCTGTTCTCTGCAGGGGTAGGATTTGGGTGGAATATGCTGGCTAAGCCCCATTTTGAGTAGTTTGCCAGAGTAAGAATTCTGTATTTTAAAGATCTGAAATCTGAGGATTGAATATATTTGTGCAATACTTAGCAACTGCCTCAGTAAATATACAA
Source organism: Rhabdalestes septentrionalis (assembly GCA_037832545.1). Taxonomy (NCBI): domain Eukaryota; kingdom Metazoa; phylum Chordata; class Actinopteri; order Characiformes; family Alestidae; genus Rhabdalestes; species Rhabdalestes septentrionalis. Next base: position 2,605 of record JBBMFX010080672.1, read on the forward strand.
TAAAAATGTAGATTCCCCATCTGAAATTTCTGTCTACTCCAAATGTTAGCTTTCTGAGCCAATAATTATAGGCTTTCACAAAAGTTTAGTTTATTGCAGGCTTTTTGTCTGTTTTTTATTGTCTGTTTTTCTAGCTGTACTGTGTGGGGCCTTGTCTCTAGGTCTCTTACATCCAAAAGTGTCCTTTATCCTGCACATCACTCATGCACTTCTTATGCAGCGCAGACTGTGGATGGCAGTGACCTGTTTATGGCCCCTTGTGTTATGAAAACCAGTGTTTACAGCACACAGACCCTCATATCATGTACCCTGGCACAAAACGGAAAGCTTCTGTCTGTTTAGCCACTGCTTCTGTGTACTGTAAACCGGAGATATTAGCCATGACTTACAGGACAGCATCTTTCATAAGCAATATCTCCTCAATGTTGATTATATAACAATGTAATAATTTACAAACTTTGTTTATAGATTCGTATGTGCAGTTAATTATAAGTGTGTGTGTGTGTATATAGAAGCTATTTGCAGTAAAATCCAACCTTTGCATATTGGTCACAGCTACATGAAGTCGACTCTCTGCAATATTAATGAACCACTAATGTGACTGGGTTAAGGACAGGCCTGATTTAATTTTAACTGAAATTATTTGTTTGTTGTGATGTGCATGCCCTGATTTGTCCATGCAGAAACTCATCTGGGTTGTTGGAAATTTGTTCGTGATTCGCACGGCATATAAATGTTAGGTCTGCATGACATGGACAATCTTTTTATTGTAGTTATATGGCTGCATATTGCAATGCCTTTCAATGCATTAAAAGGGTGCATATCACTTAAAAAAATAATAAATTAGGCTCAAATTATGTAAATACTCCCTCATCCATGTAGATGCATTTTGACTTATTTTGATTTTTTCTTACTGACAGACAATTTAATATTCTTCTAGTAGAAGCAAATACTATAAACCTGATTACCATGTTATATGTTGTTTATAACCTGAACCAACGTTCATGCCGTGTGTCCATATTGTTGGTTTGGATCAGGTAATGGGTTGATTAGTGTTTGTTTTTCAGTGAGCAGTCACAGGGGGGCAGCACAGTTTTTGATGCTGCGGATCTGAGTGATGCTCTCTCACCTATGGGTGGTGCCCTTGCTCAGCGTGTCAGAATATCTTTAAATAACAAGTATTATCTTCTGAGCAGACTCTCTTGATCTTTCCCCTACTTCTGTTGCATGTACCTTCTTCATAGGCTTCAGACAGCTCTGTGGGAGGTTCACCAGACATTATGAAAGAGTTATAGTTATGTTTTGGCTGTATGTCAATATGAGATCTCATGTTAGCGCTTGGTGTGCAATGCTGCTTAATGCCTGAGCGCCATCCAGCCAAGAGTAATGGGTTTCTTTCAAGTGAGTCCAGACAGATGAGCCTGTCTTCTGCATTTTTTTTCATGCCTGATCCTCACAAGGGCCCTGATGAGGCTTTCGGTCTATTTCATTTCTGTCATGCATCTTTGATGTCCTTTAGACTATTGAGGTAAAGTCTGCAGCCGAACCACTACTTCTCTGCTCATTCTCTTTTAGTCCAGTTCCCTTGTCACAGTACAAAGAGTGAAATCAGGCTGTTGATCCCTGAGGTAATTCAGTGCTGTAGCTGGTTGTTAGTTATGTAATGTTTTAACAAGCTGCTCAGTTTTTCTTGCTGCAGGGTGAGAGGTGTTGTGATTAGACCTGTATTTTGGCTGCTTTTTGAATGAGGCTGAAAGATCAAGGAGTAAAAGAGAAATTGCTGGTTATATCTAGGCAGGGGAATTGAAATAGCACATGTTTTATCCTGTTTATCCATAGAGCAAGACTTACCTATGCTTAAGTTAAGTCATTATAGAATAATTGAGTAAATTCCAATGTTGCTAACAAAAAAAATAAAAGTCCAGAGACACTGATTCCATCCATTTACAACATTAGCATATGTTTGAACTCCTTTAGATGCATTGCATTACAATTCTTAATTGCATCTGAGAATGAAATTTGATTGGTAGTCATTCCAAGTGACTTGATATGAAATGGTACATTGTAGGCAAACATATTCCTTAAAATTTTCTTACAGCAGTGGTTATAGAAATCAGAGCTTGTGATGTCTACAAAATAAATACAGCCTATTAATTCAGTTTTTACTTACCAAAGAAATCAATGATGTTACTTGTGTCTTCATAGTAGAGCTAAGATTGGGCCCAAAAAATGAAATCCGACCAGAGCCTGAGCACCTCGTGTCTGAGCCCGGCCCAACACATTAAATGTAATTTTCAGCCCAAGCCTGATAAAAATAAAAATAAAAAGTTAATAGGTGGGCCGTTCTAGTGCTTGACCACGGCCCGGCCCGGTCCGAGGATAGTGGCATAGATTATCGGCCCGACCCATGGGGTTCGGGTTTGGGCAGAGAATCTAAACTCTAATTCATAGTCCTCTATGTTAAGATGGCAATAGGAAAAGTTTTGTGCAACAAGCCCCTGAACACAACCCTTTGCTTTGGGCAAAAATTACATTTCTATTTTTTTAGGACCTCTCACGCCAAATCATTAAATTTGACTGTTGTGAGAACTGTGCTCAAATCTTTGTTATAGCAGTAGCGTTTGAATTCCTGCCCCTACAGCAGGTGTATTAGTAGAGGCTACTGGCAGTTGAAAGTTTCTTAACCCTCCAGGTGTAGCCTTGCACCACACAAGCAGCCTCCTACCTCAGGAATGCAGGAGGAGTGTGGTTGGTTCTGTGAACAATTCAGAAGAAAGCCTCCTTATTATCACTGGATTAAGTGTTGTGCACGTGCCATTGACCAAACATGCTAAATTGCCTACAAGCTTTCTTTCTTTTTTTTTTTAAAAACTATTTCTTTTTGTGGAGATAATCATTCTGAATTCTGCCAAGGACCTCCCCCTTTCGGTTAAAAGCGCTAAAAAAGATAACACAAGCTCTTGAATGTGAAATTGTTCAGGCTCACCTTGATCAGACTTGTTCTAAAAACCAAAGTTGCTGCTGACTTGCGAGATTATATCTGTAACAAGCATGTACAAGACACCAAGTTCCAATGAACAGTCAGGACATGAAGTTGAAGAGTGCTCCTCCACAAGTCCATGCGGTGGTTCCTGGCTTTTTTTGGTGTGTATGAGTCTGTTTTGTTAGCATGTAGCAGAGCATGCCTCTGCCTGCAGGCCTGCCCCTTGTGGAATGTAGGGAGAAACATAGGGCTGCTTTAACTTTGTGGCTGCCTTCCAGCAGACCTCCAGGACAGCAAGGCAGATGGGGAGAAAAATTACAGTTTGTCTCTTCAGAGATTTAGCACACCACAGCATTATATTTCCCTCTGGTGTGATCCTCAAGGAGGTTTCATCATATATTACACCACAGTGAGAGACAAAAAAGTGTATGACTAGCAGACTTTATTGATTCTGATGGGTGATCCCTCGCTGCATGTTCTGCTTCAACGTCTGCAATATTCTCTTGAACTGAGTGCAAACACTCAAGAGCAGCATTGTATTGAGTTTCTAACGTGCAACAAGTAAGTCATGGAGCTCCTGGTTACGTTCACACCTGACCTTAGTGACCCACTGCTGCTCATATATTAACTGTCCCTCTGACCTTTAAGTAAACAAGTATGGCTATTGCAACATGACCCATTTTGCATCTGAAATACAATTCAAACTCAATTCTTTAGTTGCTGTTAAAGTGGTGTGACATGCCTGCTAGGTGATATTTAAAGTTGAAAATCTTGTTTCTGTCATTGTTCCCTGTCTTCAGTGCTTGAAAGCATGGTAGAATGATTCAATGAATGCAACTTGTCCTACTTTTAAATTTGCTCAACCAGTTGAACTAGCGAAGACACCCAATTTCATCTGGGATGTGTCCGTATAAAAGCATTTTGTCTGTGGATTAGTTTTTGACTGCATCTTGAGAGGCTGCGTTTGATATTAAAGTAGTGATGGTGTTTCTGCTTGCAGGGTCAGTGGTTGTTGATAATGCAATATAAAGTGAAGGTTTGTTTGGACCTGTGTGCTTCATATTTCTTATTTTCACTGGGCATTTGTGATTTATAGTATAAACTAGTGATCGACCAATATTGATTTTTTTTATTAACTATAACAATTATTTGCATGTTTATGTGCCCGATAACCGATATTCAGAACCGATATATATTCATATATTTATATATTTATTTACTATTATACTTCTGTTTTTGACACAATCATTACACCACCATTGAGCTGAAAAAAATTTATTTATAATAATCACTACCTCGTTGAATACAAATCAAAACTAGGGGTCTGAAAGGGCAAAAAAGACTAAAAATGAATAAAAAAGGGCACTGTTGGTGCATAAACTACATATCTACAAGCTGCATAAACTACATATCAGTAATTTATGTAACTAATGTTTGCATTAATAGCTGTTATGTTTAATAAAGTTTACTAAATACAGGAAATCAAGTAAGTGTATTTTACCTTTGCACACAGATTCCCCGTCAGACGCTGTGCTGACATGGCGATCATGCGCGTAATTCTCAGTAAACCCGATATTACAATACCGATAACCGATTATGGTAAAATGCTTAAATATCGGGGAAAATATCGGTAAATCGATATATCGGTCGATCTCTAGTAAAAACCAGTCATATTGGTCAGGTTCTATACCACCCTGGTATAGTTTATAATTGTTTATAAAGCTCAAATAGATAAATATATAGTAATCTGTTATAACCTTGGGGGTGGGAGTGGGGGGCTGTTGTGCTATTTGTTAAAGTTTTCTTTCAAAGTAAGTAAAGTTGAAAGCAATCATTAGGTTGAACATTCTTTTTTTATTTTCCTCTTAATGTTTCGGAGTCTTACTACCTACTTACTGAAAGACTATAATATTTTTTACTGTGACAATCCAGGCTAAAATATGAAGCATTTAAGTTTTTCATTGTGTCTCACTAAGTTTTGGTATTTTAAACATAAACCCTCACAAAATTCCTTCATTTTTAGTTTATTTAATGAAACTTGGGAAGTTTTTGTCAGACGTGAGAAAGACTGCATGTATGGTGCTTTAGTTTATTCAAATGGTGAATCAGACGATGAATAAATGTACCAGAGACAACACATGTGACTTGGCTAGTCATTGTGTGAGTTTCTAGTGTCGTCAGAGTCATGGAAGAATTTGGTCCCTCTGATGAAGTTTAAGTGTTTAAGATTATTGGAATTTTTGTCTATTTTTTTACCACAGGTGACGATACTTTCCAGATCCTATCAAGTAATTTTCTGTCACTCTTTTGTTCTTTGATGTGTAACAAGTCTTGTAATGAATAAGTGTCAGAATTCTGTCCTATCCAGCCCTGCCTAGAGTACGTTATGAAGTTTCTATGACGTCCTTATGAATGTAGTTTTCCACATGGATGTAATAGAAAGAAACAAGCTATGTGGTGTTTGAACTATCCGATATCTCACTTTTTGTTGTTACATTCCGTATTGTGGACCTGCATTAATCTGAAATGTGCATGTGCTAAGAAGGTTTGTCAATTCAATTTTAAAAGTGCTGAAATCTCCCCCCTTCATATACCTGCTGTTAGGCAGAATAGTCTCTCTCCTTTTCTTACTGACCTCCTTAAATGTGTTATTTGTAATTACTGATCTTTGTAGTTTTTACATTACTCATGTTGATATGGTCTGAATTTGTTCTTGGTCAGACAGGCCAGAATAATAAATTTTTTTAAATATATATATATAAGTTGTTTTGATGCAGCATCTTTTCTTTTTGACATAGTTTAGTACTGAAGTCTTTCTTTACTTTTTGACTTTGACATTTTGTTGAATACTGAAGTCTTTCACTTTGTCGTGGCGTGTAACAACATGTTTCCTCATTGGCTTTGACAGGAATCAGAATGTAGATGAGCTTCAGACAAGGTTCACAGTCACGGGCTGGAATGTTGTTTCAGTTGTCTCGACATGCTCACGACTCATGGCTCCACTGAGAGCTCCGGGGAGAACTGGTTGAAGTTGACTTCCATGTTCAAAGGCCTTCACAACTTTTAACTTTTGAGGCATCTATTCGTTTTGCAAATGTAGTGAAAAAAATAATTATGGTTAAGGTCTGTTATTGGTTTAAAAGTCTGTTTTTTTTTTGTTTGTTTTTTTTTTGTTTTGTTTTTTAAAGAAATCCCTTGGGGGGGCACAAGGACATTGAAGGGGAACATATTTAAGTTGTCTTCCTTAACCAGGCTTAAAATAAATATTGAACTATTGTACAGGCATCCTGATTGTTGATGGACTTATGCCAATGCTTCTATTGTAAAGAACAACTAACAGGGATCCACAGACATAGTAAAATTATTACTTCATGCTGCGCGGTGGGCTGTTCCTGTTAACACATTTTGTCATGCAGGTAATATTATGTACGTACTTAACTCTCTAAGCGCTAAAGTCACAGAATTGCGACAAGACATCATGAATAAAATAATGTAGTTACAAATATCATGTAATATAGTGTATGTATTCCCTATCACTAGTTAGCAGACATGTAGTACTTTGATTTAAGACCCAAATTACATCATATTCCCGTTCAAAGTTTCAGTAAATAGCAGTGCAAATGAGCCTGGTATCATTGGTTCTGAGGCAGTAAAAGGATATTATGACTGGCATGGCTCCGCAGGGCAAACACCAATCCCTGTCAAATTTCACAGTTAGATAGGGCTCGGTGAGATCTTTCCAAAGACTCCTCGCTTGCCATAATACCCCTGGATTATGCTGGTCAAATTGCTGTGGTGTCCCATTACTTTTTACCACCACAGATCTTCTGAGGATGAAGTCTCTAACTGTAGCCCCATTCAACCACACGTTTTGAAATTATGTCAAAACCAGTTTTTAATAAATACTGGCATTTAAACTGGCGCTTTAAACTGGAGCTTAAAGGGATAATACGTCAAATTCACAAGTGCATTTATAAAGATTTAAATATTATTTAATATTAAAATAAAAGCTAAATTAAAATGTGATACCTTTGAATAGATAGACTAATCGTGTGGAGTGAAGTCGGGCAGGCAGGGGCAGCATATACGGGTCAGTTTTTAAGCAGGGATTTAGCCAAGCTCTCCATATGCAGACAAAGTAGAGCAATTTGACATCTCTTTGTCTTGAAGTTAAAAAGCTTGCAGTGAGCCACCAAGGACAGAGCTCACACTAACTTGAGCTTTTGTTTTATTAAATAAGCAGTTAATCCCTGTGGCTAGTTTCCATCACTCAGAGTTTTTACTTGAAGTTTCTAATGATGGTAGTTCGCCTGTTTTGAATGGGCGATAGTCTGCTGCTGCTACTGCTGCTGCTGCTGCTGCTGCCGCCGGCTTCTTTCTCTGTCTTCAATTTAGAAAATGGTTGTTTCAAAATGATTTACAGGCCCAAGTCTGCTTAACTGAGTGCATGAGCAAAGGCTATTGTCATTGGTCAGTTTAGGCATGTTGTGCACATGATTGGTTGATGTGATGTTACATCTTACATTTGTTTGGAATGTTAGAGAATACAGAGAATACTTTCAAACCCCAGTTCTTGTGAAAGGGTTTTTTTTCCCTCGTTGCTCAACTACTAAACTGAAAACAGTAGATTACACACACACACACACACACACACACACACACACAC
>JBBMFX010080682.1:0-10253 GCA_037832545.1 Rhabdalestes septentrionalis
GTGTGTGTGTGTGTGTGTGTGTGTGTGTGTGTGTGTGTGTGTGTGTGTGTGTGTGTGTGTGTGGGTGTGTGTGTGTGGGTGGGTGTGAGTGTGATTAAGTGAAAAGTGATGGTCGTGTCTAATCCTCAGGCACAGAGGAGTTACAGTTACAGTTACAGTCAAAATGTACTGTCAGCAAGACTAACCACACAGTGGCAGAAAGATTCACAGACAGGAAGAGATGTGTGTGGAAATAGAAAAAGGAAGTTGCTGGACAAGGCAGATTCTTTGGGTGGTTTAAACTCTTCGTGCAGACACTGTATTGTATAAATAGTACCGATGATAAATAATCCCATATCCTGTATTCTGTCACTTTCTTTCTCCATGTAGGGAGAGGGAAAGTTCACCTTCTTGATGTGTGACTTTAAAATACCAATATATAATAATTAGACATAATTACATTATATTTATGTTGAATATCTTGAAGAATTCTGTAGATTTTCTCTGTCAGGGTCGGTCTGGGCTGAAGCCTTCGTACTTTGAAGTTACTTTCCAGATTTGGCCACTGCTTGAATGGCTTTGATCCAGTCGTTGCGCTCTTCGGCTGTAGCTGCCTGCAGGTAGTAGTGTACCTCGTCTGAAGTGATGACTTCAAACAGATTTCCATCCACGTCATGCCTTTTAGCTGCGGCAGTTAAACGATGTGTCAGAAAGAATTTTTTAAGTACTGCAAATATTTGGTCAAACATTCTAATTAAATTATATAAATCAAATTAAGGGTCATATCACCATTCTTTACCAGAAACACAATTAAATATGATGTTTTCCTGGACATTTTTTGGACTAATTTTCTTGGTATAATATGAAATAGGCTGTTTTCACTGATTAGGTTTATTGTTGTATTTTTATTTATCCAAGAAATGTGTATGTGTGAGAGTGAGAGAGAGTGTGTCTCACTGCTGTCTGTCTGTCTTTCTGTGTGTGTGTGTGTGTGAGAGAGAGAGAGAGAGAGAGAGATAGAGAAAGAGAAAGAGAATGTGTCTGTCTATCTGCTCTCTGCCTTTCTGTGTGTGTGTGTGGGGGGGGGGGGGGTGGTTCTGCAGCACAGAATGTTAAACAGTACTGCTGGAGTTTCAAAACACATTACCGTTACTGCTGAGTAGAGAATAGTCCTCCATTCATAAATATCCTATCACTTCTGTCCTGTAGACAGCGACTGACTAATGAAGAAGAAGGAGGATGACTAACACAAATTGTGCACAATTATATATTTTGAATCTGAAAAAGAATCCCAGGCTATTAATAGGCTTGAAGCTATCGACCGGACCTAGTCACGTCCTTGCTGTTTGTGGTGGCTGATGAATGGTCGCTGACACTAACAACTTTAACCTCTGCTCTCTTACCATCTGGAACATAATCCACTGAAGTCACAACGGATGCGCGCAAGTGAATTGAGCCAAGAGGATCATCGTCACCCTTAAAACATAGAGAGAGAGACAATGAGAGATAAAACGAGAGAGAGAGAGAGAGAGAGAGAGAGAATTACAGACAGAGACAGACAAAAAAGACAGACAGACAGGGACAGAGAGCGAGAAAGAAGACAAGCTCAAAGGAATTAAGAAATCATTTGCGAGTCTACTCTTGAATACAGGGCCTTACCTTTGCAGGGTCGTAGTAGTGGATGTATGCAGGATTATCCCTCAAGATAAACTTTCTCACCTTCCAATTTTTTATTCGGTGACCCTAATGGAAAAAAGAGAAAAAACTCACACTTCCTCTCTGAGCATTAACCTCTAGAGAATAGATATCAGAATTGAACCTGAATACAGCTGTCAATACCCACAACTTCCTTTATTCTTCTGGTTTCATGGTCAAATACGTACTTGTTTGAGCAGACAGCCTTGTTTGACTATGGCTCCCCTGAATTCCTCCTTGATTATCACATCATCATCGCTAGAATAGCCCTCGCAGAAGAACCCGCTGTCAGCCTGAGGAGACAGAAGCATTAAAAAGTGCTGTACTAATCGCAATTCTGAGTTAACCCAATAAAAAATATAATAAACACACTAAGTCATCAATTTTACAAAGAAGGTTTTGTTTATTTGTTTTTTTTCCCCAACTCTGCTGAGAAGCTGTGAGATAAAAACAAAACTTACTTTTGAATAGAAAATGCATAACATCTTCAAACCTGAGAGAATCTCTGTCTTAAGACAAATACATAGCTTTAAATAAATGCCACACCATCTTTAGGTGATATGATAGTGATGTAGTGCTTTGGCTGTAATTTAATTCATTTTTGCAAAGTACACATATTACACATGTCTTGTCCAAAACCCCCTCTAGCATTAACTTAAAGGGATATTGTCCATTTAACAGCGTGTGTTTATCTTCCATCGCTAGCTTGACCAAGCAGCAGCATAGACCTTTTTCACAAAAGCCAGAAGTACGTAATCATAGGGTAAACTTAGTTCCGGTCATGAGTCAATGCATTAAAAAGCCTGAGATCATTAAACAACTTGTCTAACAAATTAGATGACCAGGGCTCATTGGAAATGTCTCGTGGAACCCTGTCTTAATGAGAAGTTTGACGGGGGCGGGTGCTTGCCCCGCGGAGTTATGCGGCTCAAAATATCCGTGCACACGGACTGCGGAGGAGAGCTTCGTCGGTCACGTTCGATTTGTCTTGGGGAGCTGAGGGTCCCTTTAAAATATTCGTGTTGTTAGGTTTTTTCCATGGCCGAGCTGCGGGAGGAAATGTACCGTTATACCCGGAGCGCATTTAAATCCTCTCGGGCTCTGTTAAAGACAGACGCGCCTTTTAATGCTCTCTGGCTCTAAAGTTTTAATGCTCTCTGGCTCTAAAGTGAAAAAATGTCTTGTTGAGATTAAACCATGTGTCTGTGGTTTAAATGCCAGTTTTATCGGGTAAACCCTAAATATGCTCCTCAAATATGCCCCAAAACACTTTCATTTCACCTTAGTCATTACCCTTCAATAAACTGTAAAAGTAAACCTAAATTCGTACTGTACAGTTTACACTGAACTCCCACAGTGCTAGAATGTAAATACCGACAGTACCTCTGCACTGTAATTCATGCACATGCTTTTTCTTTGGTATAAGCAGAAAATTGTGTAATAAATTAATTAAATTATCAGAAATAAAAAATACAGGGCTTTAAGGAAAACAATACGAAAAACACAAGAACACTTGATATGCTGCAGTGGAGAAAATTCAGGACTGCAGCTGCATCAAAGGGCAGCAGCCAATCAGCAGCAAGGAGAAATAAAAAAAGTTTTCGGTTTGGCAACTTTCAAGGACAAGGACGATGGGGCGTGGCGGGCGAGGCCTGGCTGTTACAGTCACTTGTACTCAAAGATAGGAGGTTTGAAGAGAGAACGCAATTTATTTCTCCTTGCTCCTGATTGCTCCTTGCTGCTATCTCTGGCAGACACACTCCAGCATATTCCCGCATGGATCATCTCGAGTGTTCTCCTGTTCTTCGTTTTGTTCCTCTCAAAGCCCTATATTTTTATTACTGTAAATTAAATGACTGTATTTCTGTATTTACTTGCTATACCAAAGAAATATACAGTGCATACCAAAGAAAACACACAGGCATGAATTACAGTAAAGTGTATATGTGGGAAACATCTGTATTTTACATTCTAGCACCATGACAGCAGTTTAGTGTACACTGTAAAGTACAGATACAGGTTATACTCTTCTTTTTCTTTAAGGGTAAAGTTTGAAGCTGGGTTTAAAATGAAATGAAAGTGTTTTGGGTTTACACTATAAAAATGGGTATTTTTAGGCATTCTTTTTACCATATCACATATTTGATGTTGTTCATTAATCACATCATTAACTTATATTTATATGGCATTAATATGATTTTGTGATCTCACAAATATAGAATCCATTTAGAGATGATATGGACTAGGAACTAAATGGTATGTTTTGAAACATTATCAGTGTTTATCTAAATCTATTTAAAGATGGATACATTTTACTATAAAATAGATAGTTGAAAGACTACATTTTCTGTATTGCAATGCTAGTTCACTGATGCAAAATTATAAAAAAAAAACATTTGGTACTGTTAAAGATCTTGTGCAGCAATTTGTTATTCTCTCACATTGTCCTTTAAAAGTCATTAGGGGCCTGCATGAAGGAACTACGTGTATAAATGCATCATATAAGCTTCATTCACTCACAAAATAGTACAGTGCATCATGCTGGTCCAGCAGCACTGACTCTGCTCCACCCTCAGCAGCCTCTTTGGAAATCTCTCCAGCAGGCTGCAGGAAGCCCTCATTCAACATCCCTGTGGCCAACATTTTACCTTCTGCTCTGTTTCTGACCTTCCCCTGAGCGATCAGCCAGTCAATTACAGCATTTCCTGCATGGAAACCAGCCCACAGTGAACAGTGTATGCAATACATAGCAGCAGAGAAGCCAGAAAAATACTATGTGAGTGATGCAATAACCTGTTACAGTACAAACAAGACATTGTCATTGAATTAACCAGTTATTTCATGTTTGGTATTCTAAATTGTTAGTCCTGTAATGTTAATATACTATTCTAAAACTAAACCACTACACTAAGTTATACATAAACATTAAAAGAGACAGCATGTCGATGTAAAAGAGGCAATTACAATTTAAGGGGACATAGTCAGCTGCTTAATTATTGGCAGACTTGGAAGGGATGTATAAACAGGACAAAAAGAAGGTTCTTTAGGTTAATATACATGATCTCACACTGCAAATATGATAAACAGACCTTTCTAGAAATCTAAGAAGACAGAAGATAAAGGTACATTTTAACTTACTCACATGTGACAATTATGGGCAACACCTGAAAAACTTCTGAACAAAATAGGACTGAACAATGTTCCCATTTATGTATGTTTACCTGGATGTTAATCAGTGATTGCTGATCCACTACAGTATAAATAGAAAGTGATTAAAAAAAACTCGCATTCCCTTCAGGGCATTTCTTAAGCTTAAAAGACCTCAAAACCCTTACAAAACCTCAGTAAGACCATAAAAAATTGGGTGCAGGTGGTGGTCACTTGTTGTGGTTTTGATCATATGTTGTTTGTTAAGTGGTTTTGTTGTACCAACTAAATTTATTTTAATTAAAATTTAGACTTGTATGGGATTGAGCTAATCAACCACACAAGTGCTTTTTGAGATTTTTTTGTGTGTTTCTGTAGTTATCCATTAGTTATACAGTTGACTGTACAGTTTGGAAAAGTTCTGAAGGAACTAAAACTGTTTACAATGCTGCACATTGGAACATCTGTACGCTTTGTCATACCAGTGAAACAGTGGTTAAAGAGCTTCTTGTCCTTTTCCAGCTTCATCTCTTTAACACCTGTGTCTTGGTCTTTCATCAAAATGTAGAGCTCACTTAGAAGAGAAAAAAAATCTTCATTAGTAAAACTTTCACTGATTCAAAAACTGCATATATGATATCTGTTTATCTCTCTCTCTCTTTCTCTCTCTCTGTCTCTCTCTCATAGTGTTTAATTCTGTTCTATAGTAAAATTGGTAGAACATTACTTTTTGTGTATTGCCAATGTAAGTTCAGCAATAAGATAATAATGATGTCAATACTGTTCTGCAAACATAGATGTTTTGCTTTAAGCAGCAATGTCAGGTCAGTGACCCCTCAGTTTTCTAGAGCCACTTCCATTCTTCTGCTTCAGATGGTATATGAATGAAATCTCAAGTTATAAGCTACTGTTATTTAAATCCTATATCTTACTAGTTTGTGTCTAGCAATAACAGAATAAATTAACACTTGTATTTATGTTCTATATCTATCTATAGAACTTGGAGGTGACACATAGTAGCATTACCTCACATTTTTTCTTTATATATTGAACTGAAAGTAAAAAAGGCACTTCGTTACACTACTCAAGCATTTTTGAAGGACATGCTATAGGTATACTCTCTTTTCCATAAAATAATAATGTTGTACCTCAGGTTAACTGTTTCAGGCAGTCTGATGGACTTTCTTGTAGACTTTCTGGCAAACCTCTTGCCTCCTTGCAGGCATGCGATGGCTCTTTTGATGTCTTTGACCCACAGCTCCCTCTCCTCCAGGTGGGATGCTTGGAAGAAATGGTCTTGCTTTTTAGCTGTGCGCAGCTTGAACACAAACTGGTAGAAAGCAAAAATATTATTATGACAAACAGCTTCTCACTACTAGCTCTTAGCAGGTTTAGTAGCCTTTTTTACTGGTTTACTATTATTGTGCACTCTATATAATCCCTGCAGATTACAGTCTTGCTGTTATGAGATGACCTTGGGTACAAGGCACTATACAAATATAACATTTCATTATTTAATAACAAGAACAATTATTATTTTTTTAGTATTTCTAGTAGTAGTAGTAGAAGTAGTTGTAGTTCTTGTATTATGTGGGTCGTATTTATTATTATTATCATTATTATTATTATATTGTGTATTATTATCTTGGCAGTATGTGTTACCATTCTCTTGTTGAAGTCCTGGCATGGGCTGGTCAGTGTGGCTTCTTTTAAAGGAATCATCCCCTTTGGGCTGCTATCAGACTTCTTCTTATAAAACTCTATTGCATCATCAGCTAAGACCACCCACACGGCCTTCCATGAATTCAGAACAGTACCCTGGACAAAGTCATAAAAAAACATTAATTACATCTGATCCTCCTCACGGTAAGCTTCCTAACAATCTGCACCTTTTTTTCTTTCAGCATCCTGAAAACCCTTGACTTACTCATTTTGTTGATCAGATGTTGGCTTGTAATTGTAATGTATTGAGTATAATATAACTGAATACAAATTATTATGGAGGACATATTCATATCAAGTGGTACCTGCTCTGCACCCAGAAGTAGTGACTAACACCATATGTTCATCTTCACCTTTCATTTCCTGTGATAAATACCTCAACTCCTCTTTGTTACATCAGTCAGTTCCAACCCTGTTCATCAAACAGGTCTCTTGGCTTCTAGCTCATCGCAAACGCAACCTGAAACTTTTCGCAGAGACCTCTCCTCTTCTTCAATTATACAGTTTCTTATTACATATAAGAAGGCTCCCAATTTAAATTAACATAAATAACCACCCCAATGTTGAGGAATTGAACTCACTGTAAAAAATAAAAAAAAGGAATGTTAATCATGTACTTCCTGAAGTAACAAGCAATTGTTTTAGGTGAATAAAAGCAACATTTATTTAATCTGCCATGCTCCTCTTTTTATAATGTAATATTGTATCTTTCCATATTTTACAGAAAGATAAAATAACATCTTCCTCCATATCTAATTATTACAGAAGGGTTCATTGTATCATGAAATGATCTTTTTCCAGTATCTTGGTACATTGGACAGTATATCACTTGGTTTTGGCTTGATTTCATGGCTTGTTAGTTTTCTTCTCTGTGCATTCTAGCAGGTCAGATATGATAACTCACTCTCTGGCAAAATATAACAAAATATACCAGCTCTTTCATGAGTACCTCCTCTAACAGTCACATTATTAAGGAAGCAGGTGATACTGCCCTTGTGAGCCTCCTACTTGATGGGGAGAAGTACAATGGCAATTCTTAAATAAATGTTTAACCGATGTGAGAGATTAAATCTTCTCCTAAACTCCACGAAAACAAAATGATTATCCAGTGATTTTAGAAAGCTGCAGTCCTCTAACCCTACAAATGGGAACCCACACAACCTGCTACATATTACAATTATCTTACATTATTGACCAAGTGGGACACGTGGACTGACCTTTTTAACACTAAGGCACCATGTGCTTTTTATGCTACAAATGTTTTAGGGTGCTTTTACTGATAGGATTCTGTGTGTTTGGCAGCAAAAAAATGGGATCATGCTACCTAATATGGAACCCATCTACAAAGACAGAATGATTAATTAGTCAAAAAACATTGTGGATGACAAGAGGTCCCTTCTCGCCTCCTCATTTGAATTGTTGGGCCACGATAATGCTCTCTATTCTCTAAAATTCACTATTATTTTTTAATTGTTCCACAAGTGATTTAGTTTGTAAGCAGGAAACATTTCTAACAATAATAAGCAGGATATCCAGCTGGTCTAGCCAGCCCAATCTGTCGCAAAGTGTGACATATTTGTGTGTGAATGAGTATTTATGATTGATGTTTCTCTTATGATGTGAATTGCCTTGTGATGTACAGGAAACCCATTTCCCGACAAAGGTGAATAAAGCCTATGTTATTGAAGACTATCATAAAACAGCTGTGTCATAAATGACATTCTGTAAATGGAGAATGTGGCATTGGTGCAGGAAAATATATTGAAACATGGTTGAATTTTCATTTCTCCAGGCAAAGTTCTGCTTCTGATGGTGAGAAATGTCCACATCCCTAATATTGCGTTTTTAAAGTAGTGGTTTCCAGCCCTCTTCTGCACATTTTAGTTTTCCGTGATTTTTCAAACTAAACCAATTATCTCCAATGGTTAAAAACCCTCTCCTGGGTTGTCATGGATGTGTTATAGCAGGGGAACCAAATAGCTCTAACCATCACAAGCATATAGCTGTATCGTGTGACCGTAGCACACTACATTAGGCGTATTACACACTCTTCATGTGACAAATGCACAAACACTGACAGTTACAGAAGTCTTTTTAGCCCTGGGTTCAGGGGAAGTTGCTGTGATCTTTCTCTAACAAAAAAAAACAAGCAAAAGAAGTGTGTTGGGGGAAGAGGGGTGATCTAGCTGAGCATTCAAGCTTTCCGACTCAAATTCACTCAGAGGTACAGTCGGATGTTGAAACCTCACCCAATCCAAATCAACAAAGGAGACCAAACCAGACCAACGATTTTAAAAGTAGATCAAATGAAGAATGAACAATTGTTGGGTACAAATTTTACCTCACAATCCAGTTGCCACACTGCAAGCAGATGTGTAAATCAATTAATCTATCTATCTGTCTGTCTATGTGTACATACTTTATCTATCTATCCAGTAAAGAACCTAATATTGTTCAAGGTTGTTTCCAAAACTAACAGCAGTGAAAGCATGTACTATAACATGAAACTTAAATTTTCAGTTATAATCAGTAAATCTTATAATCTTACCTTTTTTACCAGGTATCCCTCACGAATAGTGCTGGGCTCCATGGCAGCAAGCTGCTTATTATTCACTGGAGGGCGAGGCAAGTTTGAAGAACAAGGCACAGAACTGTGGCTTTTATGTCCGCTTGCATAATAAACATATACCCGACTTGACAAAAGGGAAGTGGTTGTGTGAACATGAGTCACACATTTTTTGGTCAACCTAACTGTTCTACTCTTCGAGCCAGCACACCCCAGAGACACAAAACTTTTTGGTGTTCTCACATGTTTTTGATGTTCAAGTACAGTTGAAAGTTGAAGAGCAAGCCTAATGTGTTCTAGTGAGTCATGGCTGTTTCTTTTAGATGGACTTAGGAGATAAACATCAGTGCAGAGGCCCAGGGAGAAATTCAGTTTGAGAGCTTTACAGTACAGCCAACTCAGAAGTGAGGCTCTTCCGTAGTAAAATAAGCAGGAGTTTCAGCTACAAGTCCAGCACAGTCGTGAAGATCGAGTCTCTCATTTACTCAAAAACCCTTTTAAAAATATCGGTTTTTTCACAGGTCTGCTCAAAAGCACTTGGCAGATATTTTTTGGACAATCATGTCTTTATGAAATGACAGGTTTCTTGGCAGCAAGAGGGTGCCCTCTTTTGGTCACGATGATTTGTCACAATTTTCTCCATAAATAGAACTCATTAAACATGAATGTAACAATGACATTTCAAAGTGTGCAAAGTGACAGTAACACCACAGCACTGTGTGAACAGCACAAAATTCTTTCTCTACATTTAACCCATTCAACCAAGTAAAGCATTGGTCAACCAAGAACAGCCTTTCTCAAGGGATCCTCAGAGGAGTCACTAGTGGGCCACTGTTTCAAACCCACAACCCTCTGATCGCAGGGGCATGTTCCTAGCCTCTGGGCCACTAACAGCCCTAATTACATTTACATTTACATTTAAGGTGATTTAGCTGACGCCCTTATCCAGAGCGACGAACAACAGTGCTCAAGTAATCCACAACTGTATCAAGGACCTGTAAAGCAAGATTTAAGTCGACATCCACCAATCGCATATGGTACTGTAGCTCAAACCTGATCAACACTTATCACTGATACCTAACTACACCTGATCAGCACTTCTCACTGATACCTAACTACACCTGATCAACACCGTCACTGATAC
>JBBMFX010080693.1:0-24043 GCA_037832545.1 Rhabdalestes septentrionalis
CTCTCTCTCTCTCTCTCTCTCTCTCTCTCTCTCTCTCTCTCTCTCTCTCTCTCTCTCTCTCTCTCTCTCTCTCTACTTAGCTGTATTATGTTTGCAAGCTCTCATGGCACTTTTGAACCTTTGAATCCTAAAAAGACTTGTTTCTATTCAGTATGCCACCAAATGTTTGGTCTTCTTTGTTTTCATAAAGGACAAAGTAAATAATGCTGGCAGGTACAGGAGTACACCCTGTTTCTGAAACATGTCTAAAAGGCTTCTCAATTTAATATTAGGCTAAATATTTCAGTTAAAATAAAAGAATACACAATACTAACTACTGGATAGCCCATCCCATGTATTATTTGTAACTGAAAAGTGTTCATATAGTAACACATTCACTTGCAGAAGCACAATAAGTATAAAAGAGAAGAAACGTACCCCACACAACTCTGATCTAAATATATAATAAATAAAGAGTCTCTCGGGTGTAGGGTCAGTTTCTGTCGCTGCTCAGATTTTCATAAGCAAATACATGTAAATAAAAATGAGCTCTGCCTTTTCTGTGTTAGTCAGGAGACAAAGCTTTCAACACAAAAGTTATACAGGAAATGTCACTGAGGCAAGCCTTAGATCCTTACAATTACTGATTATTATTTATTGAAATAACCCAGTAAAATTTGTACATACATGTGTAAAATGTTTACAGAAATAAGCTGAAATGTTATTTTCAATCAAACGTAACAATATAACCTTGAGAAATAATCATTTTAAACCACATTCCTTGAAGTACAACATTTCACATACCATCACCATCAACTCGTTCATCCCAAAAAATAAATCAAACCCCCCACACATACACACACACACACATGCACTCACACATGCACATGCACAACAAATAGAGTTCACAGCAAATATTGACAGCATAACACGGCTCTTCATCTCGGAGTCTTCTTGGAAGCATTTTCATGTTTCCTAAAATAATGAACACTACAAAAACATTTTGACCTATCAAATCATGACATATTTTTTCTTTCTCAGCAGATTCAAACATAGTCCTTCCTGTCGTAGCCACTGATGGAGCGGGGAGCAGAGTAGGTCATTTTAGCGGGTTTGTACCTCTTCTCACGTGGGGGGCAGGTGCAGCACAGCAAAGCTCCTCCAATAATAAGAAGTGCAGCAGCTGCAAAGCCTATGTAGAGTGATGCTCCAATTTCTCTACGACTAGAAATGGGCACTGTGGGGTTGTAGAAGTCCTGAATGATGGTGTTGCTTGTCCAGGACACAGGGATGAGCTGCAAGATACCGGCAAGAATGAAAAGGATCCCAGAAACAATCATGACCTTGGCCTTCGAAGCTTCGTCCTCAATGCAGTTTGTGCATTTTGCACCCATGATGGAAATCGCAATACCAAGAATAGCCAGGATGATGGAGATGACTGTCATAGCTCGGGCAGCCTGCAGATCCTGATTAAGTGCCAGCATGGAATCATAGATTTTACATTGCATCTGCCCGGTGCTCTGAATCACACAGGTCATCCAGATGCCCTCCCAGATGACCTGAGCAGTTACAATGTTAGCTCCAACAAAGGCTGTGACCTTCCACATTGGCAGAGCGCAGGTAATAATAGCAATGATCCATCCTAACAGACCCAGGGCAATGCCCCCAATCTCCATTCCCATTGACATGATGTTTTCTCCTTGTGGTTGCTCTGGCCCTAAAAATTAAAAAGAGTTAGGAAAAATAATCCAAAGCAGATCTTTTGAAAATATCTGAAAAGCTGGAGTGCTATTTTTATTTTACCAGAAATCTTCCTGCTTTTTGCTGTCTCTGCTCTTGATGTAGCTGTATGATGTGGTGACAGAGCTATGGAAACCAGCTTCATTTATATTCCCAAACCACCAGGTGAAGGAGGTGGAGATGTAGTGACATCATGCAGGAGACTGTAGGGAGCCTGTACACAGCAACACCTGCCTAGTCTCTGGTTAGAAACACAATCAGGAAATACTGCTCCCTCAAACCAGTGCTGTTGAACCTGGGTGAAGACTCAGCTGACACTTATATGGGAAGGAAAATTACATTCCAGGAACCAGTAGGGTTTAAAAACAAATAAAGCCATACCTGAGTATGTTTAAAAGTGAGGTAAATCTATTAGCAGTTCAGATGTGCAGCCCTAGCAATGGGGTGAGTAAATATGTAGTGCTTGTAATTCTATTTGAACTCATGAAGAAATTATTCACAGGATTTAGCGAGTAAATTAAACAAATATTGCGCATTGGAATTGATTGCTTGTGTGTTTTGCTCAAAAAAGTATCTCAGAATTTGTGACACACCTGCACCCTAATATGTACTTAATCTCATAATCACATTAGCTGTATGTAATGGACACTTTACAGAAAAATGCAGAACCACTCCTCAATTCATATGCACATTACTGTAATCAATTCTCCAAACAATTTATCCTGCAATGTACAACTACTGTTTTTAAATAATGTTAAAACATTGAACTTTGAAAACTGAGTTTAAAGATTTGACTTTCCAGATGAGGTCCTGTAGAATAATCTAAACAAACAGGAAAGCAAAGCCAACACACCCTTTCCTTCCCCACCCCCAAAACACACATAGAATGGTGGACAGGTGTTTCTTCAGTCTCTCTCCAAAACATTGTCCAAGCATTATTAGACAGTTTAACATAGCTTACATATTTTAATGATGGGTAGCATATTCAAAGATGAGGATTTCACTTTACATTCATTTACATTCTTTTTTTTTACATCTTATTTTTAACATACCTATTTTAAATAAAACGGTGAAGATGCAAATACAGTCATTTTAGAGAAGTAGAGTGATTGTGTTTAGAACCAGGAATGGGATCTGGAAAGTTTAAGTCCTCTAAATGATCTTTCAGTGAATGTTATTTCCTGAAAAGTTATTACAATAAAATTGTACCCAATTTTATTATTTCAGTTACCACTATTAATGAAATGTCAATATTACATGTAAATGCTCAAAAATACATTCTCTAGGTGTTGGGGGAAGTTAAATAAATGGCTAAGTGAATAAAATGACTATAACATTCCTGTAATATTTTTACTTATGACTCCTGGAAGTGTTGAGAAAACATGGTAGAATTTGGTGTAGCTATTATTTATAACGGGCAATTTCTTCAGAAATAATTTTAAAGGCATCAGGTTTGCAGCACGTATGTATGAAGTGTGGATGTTTTTACCTTCAAAAAAGTATTTCAGTTAAGTTATAAGTTAGGTGAAGTTTAAAGAATTTGTTCAAGCAAGTTACATTTTCTGAAACGGTACATTTTTGGAACAAACGTCCCTTTAAATATCTCTTCTAAAAAAAAAGCTCAAATTGAGCAAATACATTTATTGTGATGTTGGTCATGATTGAATACACTGCAAAACATTTTGTAAATGTAGTCAGATGCAAAAAAAATTTAATATGTTCAATGATTATAATGTAATCAAAACCTGCACATTTAACCTCACTTTACATCCAAAAGTTCAAAATAGATTTTAACTTATTAAATTCAAGAACTGTTCTCAGAAGACCTTTCATCTTAGATTATAGTCATAATGATACCAGACCAAACAAGATAAACAAATATGTCAGGAAATAATATTAAGGTTTGAGCAGTTGCAGCTACTGATTTGATGCATATAGAAAGTCTTTTTAGGAAGAATATTCACTTTGGAGTGTCCTTCATAAAATCTGTGTATGTGGCCAAGTGGTCTGAAAGTGCACATGCAATAGCCCCACTCCAGGTACAACATTCCCAGCTTGGGTCATCTGAGATCACATTTTCTTTTGCCATGGGGCAATAGACAAAAAAGAAACGAAATGATGGCATAATGCAGTTGTGATGTCTTCAAACATAGTCTCTCCTGTTGTAAGAGCTGGGCGCAACTGAGCGGTTGGTTGAATAAGCCATACGAGCTTGGTTGTATTTTATTTCGCTCTCTCTTGGTGGACAACTGCAGCACAAAATGGAGCCTCCAACCAGGAGCATGGCCGTAGCAGCCCAACCTAAATAGAGTGAGGCTCCTATTTCCATCTTCTGAGACTCCGGCACAACTGGACTGTAGAATTCCAGTACAATTGTATTGGCCGACCAAGAGACGGGGACAAGCTGTGTGACTGAGGCAACTATGAAGGTGACACCAGAAGCAATCATCACACGGGCTTTCGCCCCCTCATCTTCAATGCAGTTGGTGCACTTGGCCCCCACCACAGAAATAAGAAGTGCAAGGAGACCCATGACAACAGCAATTACAGTCAAAGCCCGAGCTGCCTGAAGGTCCTGAGGAAGAGCCAGCAGGGAATCATAGAACTTACACTGCATCTGCCCAGTGCTCTGCACTACACAGCTCATCCAGATGCCCTCCCAGTACACCTGGGCCGTGATGATGTTGGTTCCAATGAATGCGGTCACCCTCCACATGGGAAGAGCGCAGGATACAATGGTTAGAATCCATCCGAGGATCGAGAGTGTTATTCCAAGTATCTCAAGACCTAGTGCAGACATAGCTTCCCAGATCCTGTATCGTAGGTTTAGTGCCAATAGTTATTTTGCTGAAAAAAATGTTCGGAAAAACGTTCTCGGCTCAAGAAGGTTTTAAGTGAAAAGCCAGTGTGCGCTGAATTGTGTTGGAGGGTACACACTGAAGCACTGTGTCATGTCGAGTTCAGAGTGAGATTGTGTGTTCTGGCTCAGTGGAACTGCCCCCTGTAATCTTTATAATATTTAGAGAAATAAAGGTTGACCTACCTATCAAGTGACATCAGATGATAAGGAGCAATCCTAGCATTGGCTGCAACTTCCTCATAAATCCTGAGTTGATCTCTTAACGGCCTACAGTTTCAAAATGTCCTGTTTATTTGAAACTTACCGGAAAATAATGATCAGCCAAGGCTGGGTTTGTTACTTGATGTTAATGGTTACCGAAGAGGAAGGAGTGGAGGTGGTATTGCAAAGCAAGATGTTTTTAAGGGGAAATAACTGACTGGAACTCAAGATAAGAGATAACCATTCCCAGTGATTTAGCATACATATTTAAGATTTGAAAAATGATGCAATGTATTTTATAAAATGTTACCATAGTTTTCTGTTACTGTGCTTTGATCTACTTTTAAGTTTTACATTTTAAATCATTTAAATAATTACTCATCTACATGCATTAATCAATACAACAATTTTATATGGACCGAAATCCTGCAGTACAGCTTTACAAATCATGAGTTATACATTTGAATACCATTTTTTATATGTGTGTTAAATAAATGGGTTGGGATTCATTAATTGTAATCTTTAATTGCTTTTGGTCCTGGGTCCAACACAGTGTTGATTTGTTATGTAATATCAGATGTCATTACAAACATACTATTTATTTACACCAAATGTTTTTTGGGATTAGTTAAATTGGTCAAACGTGCTGACTCACATAAACAATAATCTCATTAAAACACACAACAAGAATTTAACTTTCTCTGTAAAATTTTTCTATGTAAAAAAATTACCAACATTGCAGTCTCTAGTATGATACATAGCCAAACCAACGTACAAACCAATATACCTATTGCGGGTCTAAAATACAAATGAAAGCTTTTGGGCAGATCATTTTGGGCCACCATGGAACCCCCTTAACCCACCTCGCTTACAGAAACAGTTAAGAAAATACAGAAACCAAGAGCTTCCATTTTTATCCTGTTATCTGTGATGCACTCATAACTACACCACAATCAAACATTCAAATTCTGATAACATTCAGGCTCTGTGTATTAAAATGAGTTTAAATTGCCTAGAGACTGATACACTTGAATCTGCAATCAAATCTTTTGTTTGCATTGCTCATTGACTGCATGTAACAATGTAAAATTACACAGAACTCAAGGTGGCTTAGAGCAGGTCCAGAACAGCAATATGTGCTCTTCTGTTCCTCTGAGATGGGAAAAATGTCTACATAATAACAATTTTACATGAAAATAATAGTTAGATATATACAAATAAAAAAGGAATCCTTCAGATGGATGAATGATCATGCCCTCCTAGGATTGCAGTACAGTTTACAATTAAGAGGAGAAAAGCATTTGGTTCTTCTAGGACCCTCCCAGATGAGGTTGTTCCCCCAAACTGGCTAGAAGAGTGAGGAGGAAACATTGAAACATTTATAAGAATTTATGGCAAAGAGTGGTCATTGTGTACATGTGACAGCAACATCGAAATTGCTCCACAAATGTAGCTTGTATGAAATGTTGACTGAAAGAAAAAGGCCACCTTAAGTCTTGTTTTGAGGCCAAGTAGAAAAACGTGTTATGGTCAGATTTAACTATTTGGTTTCAACATCAAATGGCAACACCGAATCCAGCAGAAAATCAATACAGCTTGTACAAAGAACACCATACACAGATAGGTATGGGTCTTTCACTGAGAGGATCTTTTCAGAATAGAAGGAAAATGGATGGTGAAGAATATAATTTTCTTGAAAAAATCCTGATGCCCTCTGCCAGAAAGATGTTGGAAGGAACTTTACTTTCCAACAAGACAATGATCCAAAAACACAGTAAAATTGACCACACAGTGGTTGAAGCAGAAAACGGTGAATGTCATTGGGTGGTCTAGTTAGAGCCAGAATCAAACCCCCCCTAGAAATACAAATCTGTGGAATCACTTGAAACTTACAGCCCACCAATGGCCACCATCCAATCTGACTGAACTTGAACAAATATTGCACATGTGTAATAAAGCAGAAAAGCATCCTAACAATAATTAATTAAAGCAAATGTGGTTCCACTAACTGGATTATATTTTTCACTTGGATGTTAAAAAATAATACACTTGGAGTTTCTGTGTGTGTAAGTGTGTAAACAAACTGTGTGTGTTCATTTCAGTCTGGAAAGCTACAAAATATTTTGAAATGAGAGATATTTTTATTTATGCACAGTTTACATATTAAAAACAAAGTATTTTGACTGAGACAGTACAATACATTTTGATAAAATATGATAATATATACAAACACATATAATTTTTATAAACATTAGCATTATGAATTCATTGTAAGATTAAAATGATACGTTTTATCAACTGACATGTAAACCTAATTAGTCTAAAACATTATTTCATTTTTAGCATCTTTTGTTTCATACAAATTTAAGAAACACACCAATATTATACCATTTCAGTCAGAATCTGTTTAATGTTCAGTATGCATTCAGCAAAATAACAAAATTACATTTGATATCAAGTATTTTCATAATAAATATAAAGTACACTGTACACTCACACACATATTTGAATGAATGTATTTGTGTGTCTATAATACATATGGATAATTCCAAATTGCTTTCTTGTCATTTTTAGCAACTCTAAATATTAATTGAGGTTTTAAAAAAGACAGCAGAATGATCTAATAACTAATAATGTATGAAGAATATATTAATAATCTGTTCTCTAAACGAGATGAAAACAGCCATAGTTCAAAGGGCATATAGGCTAATACAACATAAATATGCAATGTTTGTTTGGGGATTTAATAAAATATTGTCATTTCAAAGTGAACTGGACTACATACAAATATAGAAAGAAACATGACAACTCTCACTGTCTACATTGTACACTTTTATAAAGTGCTAAATCAAAACGTACGAAAAAAAGCCAGACCTCCTCAATACAAAACCATTGGCAATATGACAGTAAAATTAAACCACATTAATATTCAAAGACAGGTTAGGTCATGTTTATTTTTAGTCACATGGTTAAACCTCCATTCAGACCTCCATGTTTCAGATGTTGGCAAGCTCAGACACATACGGACCAAAGGGAAATTACATGGGTGAAGAAGATAGCGTCAGCCTTTTGACTGTTGCCCCTGTTTACCATCAGCGCACAGGTGATAACAGGCTGGGCGTTGTCTAGTGACATTAGATCAAACTGATAGTAAACTTCCTCTCGGTAAACGTGGTCTCTGTCCAGTTTCTGTTCCGCCATTCAGGGATTAAGAAGCTGCTAGACCAGTTTCTGTTTGGACTATTCGGCGATTTTCGCGTGTCAATTCAGCGCATGCGCACTTGTCCCAAAGCCGCCGAGTGAGTTCAGTCATGCAAACAGGCCAGTACCCGGAACCTGGCAGTGCACAAACACCTCAGTGTGAAGCCGGGATAGACGTGTATTATTGCCAGGGCAAGATCAAACCGGTAATAATTTCGGCTGACCTCAGATCAGTGTAAAAGTTGCGTTTTCCACATGCAGAATGACCCGACCGTCAGTGGCCAACTGTGGACTAAGGGTGGCGCTCAAGTAGCAGCTGTTTTCTCGGTGCTCGCTGTTTTAACCTGACGTTAATTTGTTTTAGGTATTAATGTTGATAATAGACAATGTAGTAAAACGTTAAATCTCTATTTATGTGTCACATTAACATACCAATCAACCAATCGATTATTCAAAAATATGTTGTATGTTGAGGCTATAAAGGAATAGCCCAGGTATTTTTTCATCCATTCATTAATTCAATCTCATGGGGCATAAAAAGAGTCTCCAGATTGCTTTTAGAATGTGTCCCTACTAAAACTGCTACAAGGATGCAATACTTGCCACCGGTTATTTCAATATTGTGATAAGTATCTTATGATTGGCTTGAGACTATTTTACTCCTCCGAGCTAATTTGAATGTTTTTTGTGGGCAGGGACGCCTTTATGTAAGTTATCGCTTTCCATTCGAAGTGCTCTCATATACAGGAAGATATGCAACTGTAACTAGTTTAAAATATATTTTAACTCATTCAACAGTCTGAGGGCATTCAGTTGTTTAAGCTTAAGTAAACAAACTTTATATTCAACCTAAAACGGACGCCCAAATGAATAAAGCCTGTAGTTTGCATTCAGTGTTTGACTTTAGAAGCACAGGTTTCTCACGTGCTACTTTATATAAATAGCGAAACATTTATGTTTTCAAGAAAAGCACACTGAACGTTTTTCTGCAGACGTTTTTTTATTTCCAGAAA
This sequence comes from Rhabdalestes septentrionalis, assembly GCA_037832545.1. Lineage (NCBI taxonomy): Eukaryota > Metazoa > Chordata > Actinopteri > Characiformes > Alestidae > Rhabdalestes > Rhabdalestes septentrionalis. The sequence goes on from JBBMFX010080693.1 coordinate 8,995, forward strand.
AACATCCCTTCACCCATAAATCAGTGCATATATCAGCGGAGCTACAAAGAGTCAATGCGCTAATTCGCATTAGCACTATAGCAGTGCCACCCACTTCACATTCAGTGACTTGCCTGTTCCTCTCACACTCTCACTGTCCAGTGTACCAGTTGCCAATAGACTGGGACAGATACCAGATTTAGTTCTCACTATAAGGAGGTCTGGTTTGATCTCAAGGTCTTAACATACTTAAACACTCAATATCTGTTGGTCCATTTTGTCACCTGTCCAGTTTACTTTTTTTCTATTTTAGGTTCTATAAACTTGACAATACGTTACTCAGTTACTCAGCTTAATAAAATTTGGCCAGAAAAAAATGGTGAGGCAGTGTGTGATTTGTCAGCAGGGGTATAGCACCAAATTCTGGGCCCTATGCAGGGGCCCCTGTAATCTTCTACCTACAATCACTACCTACATCCTCAGGGACCCTCCCTCACATGGGGCCCTGGTAATTTAGTCCAAATTTTGTCAGACGCCCCCATTTGTCAGTGTCACTTTCATCATAATTACACAATGAGGCTGGCCTTACTTAAGTTTTCATGCAAATGCCTGTTCAGATATGTAGAGCAAACAGCTCCTGCCGGCTTACACCTGTTCATCAAAGGTCCTAAAAAATGAACTGCGGTCGCAGGATTTCATGCATATTGTATTTAGTACAGAATATTTTCAGTGTACTTTCTGGAGAATTGTATTTTTTATTACTTTATCTTATATTGTTCTTGTCTTTGAGTCTCTGTGTCTGTGCAGTCCTTGCATAGTTTCCCCTTTGGATCAATGAAGTTTTTTTATTCTGATTCTGTAGGTGTTTTTTCAAAAGGAACTAGAAGTTCCCATCATATAAATTGGCTGTATGTCAACTTCTGTAAATAAGCATAATCTCTGATTGGCTTTTTAAATCTGAGAAAACTGTAAATGTTGGTAAATGAATGTTAGAGAGAGTTTAATGAGAGTTAGGCATGCCTTGTTAAAAACTTAAAATTTCATTAACTCACTGTGTCAGTGCAATCCATGATTATTATAATGTGGCAAAATGTGTTGCTAATTAACACATAATTTTAGAATATTTTCAGTACAACAAACTGTATTTCCTGTACAAATTAAGGAATGTGGTAAATTGATTGTAGACATCTGACCTGTATTTGCAGCCAAACAATTCACATGTTTTGGTATCAACAGGTTTAAGCAATAAAGCCATTACCAAAATACTGCATTCAATATAATAGATCCTGTATTGTTTGAAAATAAACTCAGAAATAGTCCATAACTCTGCATGATTTTAATTGGAAAATCCTTTTATTCATGTCCACAGTATGAGTCAGTTACCTGTTACAAATTCCCAAACTGGCTCAACTGCCTTGGGAGTGTACCAAAGTGAACAAACTGCTTATATATGCTTATATTTCTTGCATGCATCAATTTACTCAATACACTGAAACACCATGAACCTGCTCTGAGTCATTAGAACACAAGATGTTTCACGTTATAGGGTCTGCCTATAGGGTCCCAAGCCTGTGTCACCAAACATTAACAACCTTTCATGGTACTTGGCACCCACTTTATCAGCTCTGTTAACAGAACTATAGTTCTCCAGTGCTTATAAACATACAGTGGGCATTAATGAAATACTTTTTCATACCACACTGGCAATCTTGGAGAAGTGTTTATATTTTCTGTAAAAAGGTCAGCTGAAATGTCAACTAAAAACACATCTAAGAGGACTAAATTGTTCCGGCTTTATGACTCCTTCACATCACGTTTTAAAACTGTATTGTACTCAAACAATCCTTTCCTCAACAAGCTTTCAGCATTCTATAGTGCCTTATTGGAATTTCCTTTTTTATGTTTTTTTTTCTTTAGTTGGACACAAGGTAAAAATGGTGGTTAGTTTTAGCCCCAAATTTAAAGCCAACATATTTCATCTCAAAATCATTACCACTAAAAAGGATGTGACCGTATGAGGCCAAATTCTGTTGTTGTTTGTAATGTAGGTAAAGTGTTGACATGGTGACTCACTGTCTCACAGGGGATGGTCTCTCTCAGAGGAACAAGGCAGAACAATCAAACCAGCAGAGCAGGTTATGAGCTTACACCTGTGTCACTAACCCCACCCCCATCAGGCATGCTCTTATAGTACTTGCTTTCACATAGTGTGCCATACACATACTGCTCCAAAGAGACTGCCCTGTGCCATTTCAGCAGCAAGAGACGACAAAAAGACTGCCAGAAAAACAACATGGTGTCGGCTGGGCTACAGATTCTAGGTGCTGCCCTGGGCATATTTGGCTGGTTTGGTGTTATCATAACCTGTGCTCTTCCTCAGTGGAGGGTCACAGCCTTTATTGGGAGCAACATCGTCACTTCACAGGTATCCTGGGAGGGCATCTGGATGAGCTGTGTAGTGCAGAGCACTGGACAGATGCAGTGTAAAGTCTATGACTCAATGCTGGCACTCAGCTCAGACCTCCAGGCTGCACGGGCCCTCACTATCATCTCCATCATAGTGGGCATAATGGGAATCTTCCTGTCAATGGCTGGAGGGAAGTGCACCAACTGTGTAGAGGACGAGAATTCCAAGGCAAAGGTTGCTGTGACAGCTGGTGTGGTTTTCATTATTTCTGGGGTACTGTGTTTGATCCCTGTGTGCTGGACCGCCCAAACCCTCATACAGGACTTCTACAACCCAATGCTGAACCAGGCACAGAAGAGGGAGCTGGGGGCCTCTCTGTTCATCGGCTGGGGGTCTGCTGCTCTGCTAATCATCGGAGGAGGTCTGCTTTGCTCCAGTTGCCCACCCAAAGACAAGGGATCCTACACAGCCAAGTACAGTGCTGGTCCTCGCTCTCAAGCCTCCGCCCCAAGCACCAAGGACTACGTCTAAAAAGTCGAGGAACTTGTTCTGTATCGATGTTTACTGTCTTCTTTCCAGCAAGTACTGTCTCACACGTACTCTGAGCAGACTTTATGGGGACTTGATGGACAATTACAAGAACTGTGTTGCTAATTTTTGATTTAGACAGACATAATACTGCAGAAGATGACAAGAAATCAAAATGACAAGTTTCCTTGTTTGTCTTAATTGGATGTTTGTAGTGTAAAGGAATGCTTAAGTTTTATTATCAAAGTAATGTGTCATGTTTAACATCTGTTAAAGTTTAGAAGTTGAATGGCTTTGTAAATATATGTGTTTTGCGCTTTATCTCATTCTTATTATTTACAGATATTTCAGATTACAGATATTAACTTTCATTTTTTCACTGTTTTGTAAGACAGGCGTTTTAACTTCATAGCATAGTGATTAACTTGTTTAAATAGTATTGCTAAATTGCATAACATATTCACCTCAGGGGATGTGAGGAGAACATTTTCAAATGGAGTCATTCCTGTCTTGACAATCCAGTTCAGGTGTGGCTCAGTAAAGAAGAACTGTCACAGATCACATAACATGTTGAAATTAAGTAAATAAAAATGTTCAATAAATTTTTTAAACGATTTTTGGGTTTTGGGTATTCATGTTTTCTCTAGTGATAATGCAAAATAATTGTGGGCTTTGTAAAAAACATTTGCAGGGATCTCAAAACAAAAAAAAAATCAATCAATCAGTCAATCATTCATTCAATCAATCCATCAAAAATCATTCATACCAAGAAATACAACCCAGAATCAAGAAGTTTGGTGTGACACTTTTATTTCATTGTAGAATGAACCCAAATTGTTTTCATGCTTTGTCTGGCCAGCTTAATTTCATATATTAATATACATCCATTTCTGCATTTCAAGCCTGCAACTCATTTAAAAATGTTGGAACTGTGACAATTTAACAAATGAGGTCAAAGATAATGAACTTATTTCAAATTGGTAAAATCAATAAATGCACAATATTAAATGATTCAAGCAATTTGGATGAACTTCAGTGCGTAAAGACCACAAACCTGAGAAGAACATTTGTAATCTCTAATCCCCCAGACAACTCTGCATCAATATTAGTCATTAATCAACTGCCAATATCCCACATGGACAAGGCAAACATTTGTCAAGCACTTACTCACAAATGCCACTTAAAATGTAACAGTTCACAAAAGAGGTCATATGTTAACTGTGGTCAAATTAATCAGTAGTTTTTTAAGAAATAGACACCATATGCTCTGGATCAAAGACAAAAAGAAGAATTCAAAAAGTATCCAAAAAGGATTTTCATGCTTTTTTCTTATTTGTGGTGGTGCATAAAAAAACAACAAAAAGAAGTTATGGTCCTCTTAAGGTTTTCAAAACAATGATTTTGACTTTTGCCAGATCAGAAATGGCAAAAAAACAGCTTCCAATATATTAATTGCCTGTTAAGTCCACTGAACTAAAGTTATAATATTGCTGGTACATGCAGAGATGCAAATGCTGAGCAATCTCATTAAGGGAAACGATCCACTGTGACTTGTCGACCAAGCAAATTCCTCTCACAATCCACAGTTTCAATGTCTTGAATGTTAATGAACAGGTGCGATGAATCAGGTGCAATGGAACCACGGAAAACTCTAATATGAGCTGTACAATGTACCTCCAGAACCAAATTCATCCATTAAATCAACAGAAGATGTGTATTTTTAACAAACAATTGGCAAATAATTACTGCATGTCCCAAGCATAAGCACAGTTGTGGTTGGAGGTTTACATACACTCATCATGTGTCATCATGTCCTATTCATTTTTGGTTTTTAATGATTTATATGAATCATGCTTTTTCCAGGGTAGAATGATTACACAACATACAATTTCAATGATTTTTTAAATAAAAGAATTGGGTTCACAAGATTTAATTAATTTAGGACTGCTGGATCAAAATAATACACACAAGCTAAAAAAATATCCATACATCCCAACCAAATCCTGGTTCTAAAGATTCTAGAATGTCTTTATTTGACAAGGCCTTGGCCTATTTAATTCTGGTAAGTGATCATGGTTAACTGCAGCAGATAGTTTCTCTTTGCCACCGTAAAGAGGATTTGTTTGACAGCATTTATTGGATTGACCAATACTCAGAGTCCAAGGAACTCAGTGAAGATCTAAGAATGAGGATTGTAAATGTACACAAGTTGGGAAAGTCTCTTTGAAATATCTGCAGATTCCATGTTAATAAGTTCAAAAAATTGTAAGCAATTACAAGTTATTTGGACGTGTCACCACTTTGCCAAGGCCTGGAAGAAGACACAAACGGTCACAATTAGATGGAAGGACACTGGTTAGGATGTAAAAAAAAAAAAGCCAAGATCCACCAAGACTCAAGCCTGCCATGAACTGTAAACTGCTGGAATATCAGTGTCACTGTCCACACTAAAGTGGGTTTTACATCGCAACAAACTGAGATTTGTTCACAACAAAAAGAAAAATGTGAGGATTCAAGGTGAGAATTTCAAACCAAGAACACTGTACCATCTTTCAAGAAAGGTGTTGGAAGTATCATGCTCTGGGTTTGTTTCACTGCCAGTGACAATAATGCATTGCAAAAAGTGGATGGAATAATGAAGAAGTGGTTAAAACTTGGACACATTTGCGTGTTCTAACAAGATAATGATCTCAAACACACATCAACATGTTGTGGAATAGATAAACATGAATAGGAATAGGATTAATAGGAATAGGCTTAAATTAATCTCCTGGAATAGCCTTCTCAAAGCCTCAACCTCAGCCCTATTGATCCATTCTAGGAAACCAACCAATTTAAATGAACTGTACCAGTACTGTCAATAGGAGTGGTCAAATATTTAGCCAGAAGCTTGTTAATGGCTGCAAATTGGATCTGATCACAGTTAAAATTGTTACCAATTATTAGTTGGGATGTACATATATTATTATGATCAGGGAAAATCCTAAATTAATTCAATCTTCTGCACCCACTTCCTGCTTTAAAAAACAATTGAAGTTGTATGTTGTATAATTTTTATCTCTTTAAATCTACATCCACTGTAAAATTCTAAAATGTGAAGTTCACAAACATTCATATTCTTATCAGAATTCCTCCCAAAAAGCATAAATAACAGTTTAAAGAACCTCCAAACAGGTATGAACTTGTCTTAAACCTCAGTTGCACAAAAGAAGAGGAAGACATAGATCAAGTCTCTTTTCAAGCCTGGACCCAGTGGTGGAACAAACTCCCTCTTACAATTAAATCTGCAGAGTATGTCGCCATCTTCAAATGTCACCTGAAGATCCACCTCTTCAAGAAGCACCTTGGTGACAAACCATAACTCTGATTTATTTCCTATATTATTTCCTATATAAAATACCCTCAGACTCTTACATTCTTAACTGTTCCATGTGTATTAATCTCTAACTTTATATTTATTTATTTATTTATATTTCTTTCTGAGAGGGTTGGTATGTTTTGTATCTCAGCTGGTATTAACATGGTTAACAGCGGCTGTTGATTTTAGTTTAGCTCTGCAGGTATGAAGAACAGATGTGGACTATTTAAGCACCGATGTACATCACTCTGGATAGAGCATCTGCTAAATGCCATAAACGCAAGATAGAAACATACATTTTTAATGACCCATTGATTTTAATCAATAGAAGAACAGACACACCACTGGAAATCCGTTCCGGGTTTTCCTACAACCCACCCCATGAAAGAAATTTGAATCTTTAGTGCATAGACAGGCTGCTCAGATTTCCAGTAGTGTGTGTGTGTGTGTGTGTGTGTGTGTGTGTGTGTGTGTGTGTGTTTCTATCGATTTAGTGGAGTGGATTCTTTCTCAAAAGATTCAAGATTCAACACTGCTGGGTGAAATAATTATTTATGTTAAATGCGGGGGCGTCCAAATGAATAATTATGAAATGTTAGGGAGACACGTCCCCCTCTGATTAAATGACAATGACGCCCATGCAGTAGTACATAGTTTATGTTTCTCAGATTTTGCTTGAAGTTGCTCAGGTTCTGTAACTGAGTAGGTCTTTTCAGAACAATGGATTGAACTGAGCTGCTCCAATATCAGGTGACCAGCTTTTCTTTTTGTTTGAATGTGCAGAAGAACCCCACCCTTTGAATGGAAGCTATAAAAAGCCCGAGCATACTATCCAGACACTATTTCCCAAATTTTCCAGTGAAAATTTAAGTGTAGTCTGTAGGACCACAGATGGCATCACAAGGTCTCCAGATCCTGGGCGTTATGTTGGCTATAGCAGGCTGGCTGGGAACCATCACCACTTGCACTCTGCCTATGTGGAGAGTCACAGCTTTTGTTGGCGCCAACATTGTCACAGCCCAGATCATTTGGGAGGGTTTGTGGATGAACTGCGTGGTGCAGAGTACTGGCCAGATGCAGTGTAAGGTCTACGACTCCATGCTGGCTCTCCCTCAGGACTTGCAGGCGGCTCGAGCAATGGTCATCATCTCCATCATAGTGGGCATCTTTGGTGTGCTTATGGCTGTCGTTGGTGGAAAGTGTACTAACTGCATCGAAGAGGAGGCGGCAAAAGCCAAAGCCTGTATTGTAGCAGGTGTGATTTTCCTCATTGCGGGCAGTCTCATCCTCATTCCTGTCAGCTGGTCTGCCAACACTGTCATTAGGGATTTCTACAACCCTCTGGTGTATGAAGCCCAGCGCCGAGAGCTAGGGGCCTCGCTCTATATTGGTTGGGGATCTGCAGCTCTCCTGCTGCTGGGTGGCGGGCTCCTTTGCTGGAACTGTCCACCCAAGGAGCCTCGGACCTACATGGGAGCCAAATTCGCACCTGCCAGATCAACATCCCCAGCAATGAATTATGTGTGAGCAACAAAAATATTTCCATAAGAACTGAAACTGGAACTGATGAAAACATTTATTCATTCAAGACCATCTCTACATGGACCTGTTTATATTTTAAGGTCATGTTTACTGTCCTATTATGTGATCATAAACTGTTGATATGTGATGAGAATGAACAAAATCTGTACATTGCCAAAAACTAAAATGAGTAATCAATACCTTTGTTTAATGATTAAAAGCTCATACAAACGGTATTGTGATTCATTATTAGATATCAGTTTTGAAAATTCTAGTGTGTGGCTGCAATTTCATGTCAAAAATAAGTCACTATTTAGTCTAGACATGCACCTAACTGTAAAATGTGTGGAAATGTTTGGAAAAATCTGGTAAAGTGCATGAAGTCTTAGGAACAACCGGTTTTGCAAGGAGGAACCTCAATCTTTCCTTTAATGAGCAAGAACAAAAACATAATTCAGGCATTTGGGGTTGTAAGTACAGTTTTTTAGTATCTTATGAGCTGTACTTACATCAAATGCTTAACAAGAATGTTTGTGTTACAAATGTCAACATTTTATTCATGTTTTTGCTCAGTGAAAGAAAACTATATTTCACATAAGCTGTTGTATTGCTGCAGATGGCCATTATTAAGATAGGAATACTAACTCATTGGTTAAGGTAATTTACATTAATATGTTAACACCACACACAAAACAGTATGACTTATACAAAAAGTATCTTCAATATAAGTTACAGGTGCTGTGCAGTGAATGTTCAAATACTTGTGAATCTTATGATTTCTTTCAAATATGATGATGTGAAATTAGGAAGAAATTTACACACAGGTCAAATCTAAACCACAAAAATCACAAATGCCGAACAAGCATCCAAATAGCAACAAACAGCACTCTATTAGATACAAACAGAGATTTTTCTTTTTTTTGGATGTTCTTTTAATACAAAGGTAATGTACCATACAAGCAATGGAAGATTATATGCCTTAAATAACCATCAGCACATACTTGCCTCTGTGTGGAGTTTATAAGTAATCTTAAGTATTCTTGTTCATTGGGTTTCTGTATTTTCTATAAAAGGAATAATATATACGGTGAAAAGATATCGTAGTCAACAGTGGTAAAAGACATCCTGAAGGCTGCAATTTAATTGATAAATAAGCTGCATAAAACATTGTTTGAAACCACATAAGCAAGCCTCTTTGATTAACAACTTGTTGAGGTAAGTATGTGATGATTTAGACATGCATTTGTCATGATGCTAATTGGTAAAGTACACACTTCTGTTAGTGGTTTCTGCCATTATACTTGTAGCTCCAGTGCAAATAAAACATAAAAAATTCAGATGCTAAACATGTCTCAGCTGATTACTTTTAGTCTCTACTTTCTTTTCTGGTGAACCATTAAATAGACATTCTGTGTCAAATAATTTTTTTATTCAAGTTATTTTTTAAAATGCATGTCCCACTCCCTTTCACCATGCATTCATTTATTGTCTACTCCATTTAAAATGCCAATAAGTGACACTGCTTATTTTGAAACAGAGGTGCATTGACCTTGAACTTGATGATGTGGATAAGTGGGACCTTTAGTACACTTATCTTACTTAACACAGCCACCCTAATTTGAAGACAACTGAGTAGGAGTAAACTGTTAAACCATGCATCAGGACCTGAATCATAAAACGTAATTGATCCTGGAGGAAATCACTAAAAATAATCAGCAAAACAGGTCAGTATATTTCATTGCAGATTATATGATTTTTAATATGGTCATGTTTCCTGTACAAACCAGCAGGAGCCCTTTCCTCTACATGTCTGAACAGGCATTTGCATGAAAATTTTCAAGAGAATGGCCACTCCCATTGTACTGTTTTAAGAAGAATGTAACTGACAAACCAAGGAGAGTGACACATTAACATTTTAACACTTACTGAGACAAGCAATGGTTGCTCTGATATATGTCCCCTATCTCACAACTTTGCAGAATGTACAGCCTGGAAAACAGACAGAGATTGTGAACATAGGCAGTTCTATCACCATTTAATGTAACATTGTTTACATCTCTTTTACAGGAACTTTGTTCCCTTAAGATGAGAACAGTTGAAGGACCTGCATTGTTGGTGGCAGTGCACTGCTTAACTTGGTGAAAGAGAAAGAACTGTTTATACTGTGTGCTGTGCTGTGTTCATTGATGACTATAAGGAGAAGACCCTAGTAAAGAGAATATTATATTAAACATCTAGAGATTTTCAATATTATAATATTTATTGCTATCATAATTTTGTGTCATTCCAAAAGACAAATACATGCAAAGAGACAAACTGTGTTTAGTAAAAAATTTCTTGAAATATTGTGACGCTCACTAAAGTTGTTCGCCACAAAGCTGCAAGAAAACAAACGGGGAAGGTTTGCAGATTAGTTAAAAGTTCAATGTCTTTCTCACCTCCACTGACACACTGATTGGTCACCTGTATCTCAAGGAGTTCTGGGACAGAAGCTGCTGTTGAGTCTGCATTGCTGAGGTTTAGCTGAAGGTCACACAAAGAGCACATAAAATGCAATTGTGAGCAACCTCTGAATGACAAAATAAACAATGGGACAGCCCCAGGACACGAATTAAAATGCAGAATTGCAAGTGTGCAATTTGGAACTGGGTTTTACTATTTTTCCTGACACACCATTTAACTGCTGGTGAGATTCATTTCAGGATTCATGAATAATTGCAAGCTTAATTAGCACACCTTAATAAACCTTGCTGGCATCAATTTTAATAACAATAAGTGAATAAAGTCAAATAAATGCAGTGAAATGAAAGCACTTGATTTGCAAACAAGCATGATTACAATTAAATGTGGGACTGCTGGTGCATATAATTTTCGAAAGACACTGCAAGCCAATGACACTTCACAAAAATATTTCAGTGTTGCATTAGGAATTACATTTTGTGCAGTATTAAATGAAATTAATTTAGCTATCAAATCAACATATTATTCTCTAGTTAATCCCATCTTGCGCCTCTGTGCTTAGCACAGTATGAACAGCTGTTCTTTGAATAATACACCACAGGCTTCAGACGGGTTTGTGATTTGGTACATTGTGAATCAGCGTTTTTATGTCATTTTTTACTTCTGTCGTTGTTATACACAGTCTCATTATATGTCTTTAGATTTCTGGTGGGTTGAGAAATTCAGTCGCTTCTAATCGAGGGAATATAAAGGAGGAGATGTACTATGGGAGGGCTGGAGTTCTTAATTGGCTAATGAGGACTGCACGTGTGTTTAATTAGCCCTAATGTGAAGTTGCCAGAACTGCGGAGGCGCGATTCGTATATAAGGGTCAATCGCAAAGCCGTCGTTTAAGCGTTTGGCTGGTCATCTTTTTGCAACCTTCTCTACCGCTACAGCAGACCCATCTAACGGTACCAGTGCAGTTAATGGGCGATGGCAGGTTCGGGGATGCAGGTTCTCGGTCTGATTCTCGCGGTGATGGGCTGGATTGGCGACATCACGGCGTGCGCGCTGCCCATGTGGAAGGTGACTGCGTTCATCGGGCAGAACATCGTTACGGCGCAGACTTTCTGGGAGGGCCTATGGATGAACTGCGTGCAGCAGAGCACGGGACAGACGCAGTGTAAGGTATACGACTCCATGCTGGCGCTGCCGCAGGACCTGCAGGCCGCGCGCGCACTTGTCGTAATTTCCGTCCTGGTCGCGCTGGTGGGGCTCGTTCTGGCTGCGGCGGGGGGCGACTGCACAAACTGCGTGGAGGACGAGGGGACCAAAGCCAAGGTGTCCGTGACCGCCGGCGTGTGCCTGATGGTAGCTGGCTTGCTGTGCCTCATCCCCGTGTGCTGGTCGGCCAACTCCGTCATCCGAGACTTTTACAACCCCCAGGTGGTCGACGCACAGAGGCGCGAGCTGGGGGCTTCTCTCTTCGTGGGATGGGGGGCTGCCGCCCTGCTGCTCCTCGGGGGCGCGCTTCAGTGCTGTCGTTGCCCCAAAAAGCAATACGGCGCCTACTCCGCCAAATACAGCGCCCCGAGATCTACTGCGCACAGCACCGGAGCGTACGTGTAGACCAGAGGCCTTCCCATTAGACTCTAATAGACTGGTGTGCTGTCTGAAAGATTTTGATTAATTTAATTGTTTTTAACGTTTTTTACCTAAATAAATATATACAGCTGCAAATAAGCCTCATGTCATCCTTTCCCTATATCCAATTTCTTCATTCAGTGCTGACTCTCCCTAGTAGGTGGGCATCCATGCCAAGTAGCTTTTCATTTGGCGGACGTTTTTGTCCAGTGTCTTAGAACATTCAATTTTCAGAACAGTGAGACTCGGCGCACCTTTTTTTTTTTTTTTTTTTTAAATGTGTGTAGTGAAGAGACATGTATTCGGGTGGGCGGGGTTTGAAGCTAGAAACTTTTTGCTGCTCTTGTTGGTTTAGTCAGTTTGCTCCACCAGTGAGGAGCAACAAAAGAGAGACGCTCGGGCTGGTTTTGCCTTATGCACACAGAGCAAGATGATGTTCCCCCTAACTTAAAGGTGGCTCAGATGGGTTACGGAGCTAAGGCTCACATCCTGGTGTTCTTTTGCCAAGGCTTGATTTCCATAGTGTTTTTTACTTTGCCTATTGGAGCTCTGGAACAAGTGGCTTCAAAGAGTTGACGTCTAACTTGAACTAGTTTGTTATCCCAACTTGAAATGTTCCAATTTTTTTTTTTTTTATAGTGACAGTCTTCATTCCTCTTGAGACACATGAACCAGATCTTGACAAGGAGGATTTTTTGGGAGGGAGGGGCAAGAGTTCTCATTCAACTTGGACCACAATAGAAGTCCAGCTTTGCTTGAAGCAGGACAAATAATTTACGGTCCTTTAGACCTTTTTTGCAGTTGGCTTCAAAGGGTTGTGGGTTTTTTCAAATCAGGTTTTTCTTGTTACAACCAGAAGTGATGGTGCATCTCGATCACAAAACCATGGGTGGTTGAAACATTTAAACAGGCATTTGGTGGCAGTTTTACAACAGAGTAAAGGTTTAAATGTAACACCTGAATATTAATGATGGCCTCTTTATTCATGCTTTAAAGTTGCAGTAGTTTTGTAAAATGTAGCATGACCATTCTGAGTTCATCATGGAGTAAAAGTAAGCATCTTTATAGGAGTTGAGGTTTGTTTCCCTAATTTAAAGTAACAACTTTATTGGATGTTTGCATATTGCTTTAATATGTTGTAAAACATTTTAGTCTATGCCAAGGTGAGGGGTTGTTTGACTTGAAACATTCCATGTGCTGTTTGATTACATAGAGTACACTGTTAATGAAATATGTAAACATATGGGCTGGGTCAGTACAGGCCTGAACTAAGACTAAAGGTAAATGCTAAAGTTGAATCAAAGTTTTCAAAATTCGATAATTATAATTATGTTGGTTGCGAGCTACTGAAAAAATAATCTAAATATCGAACTCTCCGACGCAAAATAAATATTTAGTTTGCAGCTTGGGATGTGGGGTTTTTCCAGGATGTACATCTTTAAAAAAAATTACAAATTACATCTGCCTAGAAAAAAGTTTTTGCATCAACATACAAGTTTATAGTCAGAAACGCGTATATAGGCAGTGCTAATAAATTAAAGTCCATGTTTGTATAAGCTAATTTGAACAAACATGCAAGTGTCTCTCCCTGATCAGTCACAAGCTCATCTTTGATCCATGGACCAACAACAAAATGTTCATTTGTATTCTGGCAGCCCATTTATAAGGTCAGCACATTTTTCTTCTATTGTATTAGCTTTTGCTAATCTGTCTTTGTGTTTTCAGTTGCACTGAATTTTGATACCTGCCCTTTAGTTAACAATGAACTCCTTTCTTCCTGATCAGTTCCCACCCTCCCTGCACCGCTCCAGTGTTCTCTCTTGCTAGTGCACACATACTTGGTCATCCACTGCACTACTCTCTCTCTCTCTGTCTCTCTCTCTCTCTCTCTCTCTCTCTCTCTCTCTCTCTCTCTCTCTCTCATTTTCAGAGAACACATAGAATCAAGCTAAGCAAGAAACCTGAGTCCTAAAAAGGTAATCTCCTCCCCTTCTCTACTGTTTTTCAAAATATCTGTGAGGTTATACGCAGCTTTTTTTCTAACGATGTTTTGCGATTGACTCAGGCTGCATTAATCCAATGCAATGCGGTGGTGAATACTGCACGTTTTGCTAACACTTTTGTGAAAATGGGAAGACAACTCTTGGCAGTCTTCCTGGCTATCATCGGCTTCCTTGGCACCATCTTGATATGTGCTCTACCCATGTGGAAGGTGTCAGCCTTCGTGGGAGCCAACATTGTGACGGCGCAGGTGTTCTGGGAGGGCTTGTGGATGAACTGTGTGCAACAGAGCACTGGACAATTGCAATGTAAGGCATATGACTCAGTTTTGGCTCTGTCTCAATATCTTCAAGCTACTCGAGCCTTAACATGCATTTCCATTGCTGTTGGTGTGATCAGCATTGGTTTGACAGTTGTTGGAGCCAGATGTACAAACTTCTACCATGAGGACCATCGTACCAAATCCCAGATTGGAGTATTAGCTGGGGTGGGCTATATCATTGCAGGCTTACTGTGTCTAATAGCTGTTAGCTGGTCAGCATACACCATCATTGTTGGCTTCTACAATCCTCTAGCTACAACAGAGGCAAGAGGAGAACTGGGGGCCTCAATCTATGTAGGATGGGCTGCTGGCTTCCTCCTGGTTGTGGGTGGCAGCTTATTTATCAGCTCCTACTCCAACTGCTGCTGAGCATTTGAACAGATGCATTTTCTTTAAGCTGAGAAGTGGATGGGGAAGGACCATTAACTGTACCATGGGCCTGGCTGGATTATTGAAGTGGAAGAACTGAAAATATTCTGTTTAATTGAATAGACCAGAAACATTGAAAACAAAATGCAAACACACGACATATGTACACTGGATTTAATTGTGTAAAGTGAAGTTTTTTGTCAAAACAAATGCATATTAGGAACTCTAGAAAGGTACACTGCTTGCCAAAATATGATGCTGTGGCAAAAAAATTCAAGCCCTTTCACAAGATATCTGATAACTGTACTTCCAAAATTTGCACTTTGTAAGAAATGAAATGTTGTCTCTTTTTCGCAGTTCACTACAAAACAAAAACAATGTCAATATACCTTTTGCATTATCAGTGGTATCCTCTCTCTCTCTCTATCTCTCTCTCTCTCTCTCTCTCTCTCTCTCTCTCTCTCTCTCTCTCCCTCTC
>JBBMFX010080694.1:0-10253 GCA_037832545.1 Rhabdalestes septentrionalis
AGGCAGTTCTGAAGGCAAAAGGGGGTCAAACACCGTATTAGTATGGTGTTCCTAATAATCCTTTAGGTGAGTGTATGTATGATGTTCCCCTGGTTTTTGTTAATGCTCAAGATGTAGTCAAGAGGCTTGTCAGACACCATGTTGAGGTTTGTTTGGTGTTCTTGTGTCACATAGAAGTAAATGTATAGTCGTTTAAAAAAGCACGTAATAATAATAACCACAACTGGGGTTTTATAAATCATGTCACACACACACATGCTCACAAATGTATTTTATTTTAGGTTTTAGACAGTTACAACATGCCGAAACCGTGCTGTTCCTCCCACAGTTTATCATACCAAAACCGCATCAATGCAAAAGAACCATTGGAAGGGTTCCTGTCAGAGCTGCTTGTGTTATTGTGGTCTTTTATTATTTATTAACTCCTACTGAAATTTGTCTTCAGCCCAAACAGACAGTCGTGCTTGTACTTTATTGAGTCAGTTGTTAGTTTTTTTCTCCGTTGTTGTTTTTTTGCATGGGCAGTAAAAAACAGAGGTAATTTTCCATTTTGTGATTGACCAATCAGAAAGCAGTGACACAGTCAGTTCAGCTGTGGAACGCTTTCGGCCCTGTAGTCCAGCGGCTCGAGTACGACTCACTTTATTTGTAACAGAATAACCTTTGTTCATGGGAAGGCATGTTTCCTTGTGTCAGAAGAAAAGCACCATAATTGTTTTGCCTGCAGACAGTAACTTCCCTAGCTAATTAATATTTGCACTCTGTCACCTCTCTTAGAAACTGCTTCACAAACAACTAGTCAAAATTATTTGGCTAAGTAGAATTTGGAGACAATTTCAAGTGTCAAACAGCCAGGTTGTGGCTGGTGTACCACTTGGGGGAAGTGGTTTTGTGTGAATAAGCTTAACGTGTAAAGAAAAAAGACAATTTTCCATCATCGAATCTCGTGCAGGCCACTCCGTTCGATAACGACCTGAATGAGGGCTGTGACCTGATGAAACTGATGGGTCAGCCTGTGGATGAGGAACGAGTCAAGGAGAAACGAAAGAGGAGGAGCAACACCATCCGCTGGTTCAAAGAGACTCAGGCCCGCAAAGTGGCCCGAAATGGAACATTCCCCTGCTGGTTCCATGGCATGATCACTCGGAGGTTTGTCTGTTTATTATTTCTTTTTATGTCGTAGTAGCCTAGTGGGTAAAACACTTGCCTGCGAACTTGACCACAAAAGTTGAAGTTCAAACCTCCGCTTTCTACCGTTGTGTCCTTGAACAAGACTCAACCCTCAGTTGCTCCAGAGGGTCTGTTCCTGAAACAGATTTAAAATGTAAAGTGTCCATCTGTCATACATAAACACACCATGCATTAACACACTACAACCCTTCACAGCACGGCACAATGTGTGAAGAGTGTGATTGTTCTCTACATTTAACCCACACACTTACATGAGTTGACAATAACACCTTGGGTGTGTGTCGGTGGTATTGGGGTTTATCTTCAAACTGTTTGTCTATTTGATGAAAATATTATTTTTTATTCCAGGCAAGCTGAAGACCTCTTGATTGACAAGCCTCTTGGCTGCTTTTTGATTAGAGTTGGACAAAGTCGAGAAGGATATACACTTACATACAGGTAATGATTTCATTGCTGTCAGTCTGAAAGTTTTACTGCTGCCAAGCTCATCAAATCATGGTCTGAAAAAGTGCCACAGCCTGAAAAAGCTCCTATTGTTTTTCCTCCACTAAGTACTTTTTTGAAACACAGGGGTGCCAACCGCTGTCGGCATTACATGATCGAGATGCAGAGTAACGGGAAGTATGTAATTCTGGGTGAAGACCGGGCACACTCCTCTCTGCCTGATCTGGTCCAGTACCACACACAAGTGGGCATCAAGCCTTTAATGGAGCTTCTCACGTCACCGTGTGGACAGGTGCGTTCAAGATCATCATCAACAGTATCATCCTCATCATCATCACTGTTGGATATTGGCTGATACATTTTAGGATTCGGAATTAAGAGAAAACACTGTATCTCAAACCTAACCTACACTAAGACCAAGCCTAGACTAAATACTGTGTTTTTAAATGGGGAAACACCACTGGACTTTAACCACTGAGGACTGGGCTTAATAAATAGATTTGCTGATGTTTGGTGTTCTAGCTCACCGAACATGAAAATATCAGGTGGTTAAATTGCTCGTTTTTTTATTTTTGGCATTAAACTAACAAAAGCAACAGTTCCAGATAGTAATGAATACATTCTGATGAACCATATCTTATCCACTTATATACTCATATGCTGTACCAATATATGGTAAATATAAGCATATAAAACAAAATCACATTAAAACCTTTGCATGTAGTGCTCATTTTATGATACCTAATGTAATAGACAGTTTAATAGTGTATAACATAGAATGATACAAATATACAACTGAGAGTTGGTCCATAATCAGAATCAGGAAACTTTAAGTATGTATGTTGTGACAGACACAGACAAGAACAGGATGCGCTATGCTATGTGTGTATAAACTTAATTTGGAAAACTGCATCATACATACTCTTTCCGAAAGAACTTCTCAGTGCTTCCTTTTCAAAACTCACTGTTTCCTTTGCAATTAATCTTGTGGTTGTTTTGTGCTTCCTCTCTCACCATCACCACCAAAAGCAATAATGTTGGTTCACACACATTGACACCGCAGAGGTTAAGATTCTGCTCATTGTTCTCAAAATGAGACTCCTCACAGCTTCTCTCTTTTGCATGCATCACTGAGCCCCAGACCCTGGTGTGCAGAAGCTCTGTTATAGGATGCATCATGATTTGAATTTTGTTGACGTGTCTCCTGCACTGCCAAACAGCACTAAACACCTCACTTTTAAAAGGCACGGCGGAGCTTTGGACTGCAAAACATTCTTATAAACAACCTCCACCTGGTGTTTCAAATGTTCATGTGGTCAAACAGCCAATCATGGGGGGTTCCTTGAACAGTATAATGATGTGAAAGTACCTGTTTTACTCTAGAAGGTCTGTTATGGGCTGTATTGATTTAGTGGTCTTGTCTCCTGTGCTGTCAAACAGCAAAGTGACCACGAGCCAGACTATGAAGAGCTGCAGGCCATGATGGCTCCTGCCATGATGAACAGCAGCAGTGCCGACTCTGAGGTGAACGTCTACGAGGACCCGGACCAGGTGCGGCTGGAGCTGCAGAGGCTTTTCCTTCCTCCGGGGCAGAGCGCAGGACCTGAGGCCCACAAGGCCCCGGTACTGAGGCGCGTGTCGGACAGACGCAGGCGTCTGGACAGTGCCGAGCTGGAGCACAAGGGAGAGGAGGAGATGGACAAGGGCAGACCCGTCCCCCGTCTGTACCCCTCCATCCGTCTGGCCATGAGGGAGATCCAACAGATCCAACAGGTGCGGTGTGACTCTTTATTGTTTATCGCAGGTTTTGCAGTTGCAACATTCAACTGACCCCTCAATCCAAGGTTCTGTCATTGGCACTTCTCGTCTCTTGGCCATCTGAACCCATTTCATGAACAGAAGGTCTTTTCTTGATCTTTTTTTCTCCTGAACTGTTGTTGCTCCTGGATGCTTCACTTTCACAATAATAGCACAGTTGACTTTATTTTAACTGTGAATCTCAATGTGCAACATTTGTGAACATTTCCAAATCCATTTTGCCATTTTGCTAGCATTAAAAAGGTTATTCTAAATAAATGAGAGTTGAAAATATCTTTTTCTGCTGGCGTGCGTTTTGGGCCCAACATGCATTAGACCAGACAGAAAACAGAACAGCCCGTCACCTGCCCTTTACATTTACAGCATTTGGACAGTGAGCTTACAGTCATTAATTGCTGGGACGGTCCCCCTGGAGTAACTGAGGGTTAAGTGTCTCACTCAAATGGTAGGAAGTCGGACTTTGTGGTCATCAGTTTCAGGGGCAAGTGTTTAACCCACTAGATTGCCACCGGTACCCGATCAGTTTTCAGTCAAGGAAACTGACCTGCTGGTACACCAAACATCACTTTATTGATCCTAGAGGAAGTTTCTTATGTTCCAACTGCGCAGACGCACAGAGACAAGAACAATATAAATCATGAAATAAGGTCAAAATAAACTCAAACACTCAAATTCTATGCTATATACACAAAGTGCTGTGGTAAGAAATAAATAATAGAGAGAGAGAGAGAGAGAGAGAGAGAGAGAGAGAGAGAGAGAGAGAGAGAGAGAGAGAGAGAGAGAGAGAGAGATTGATTGATTGATTGATTACATATGCAGTCAATTCTAAAGGCCTGAAAGTTTCATGAATTATGATACTCAGCAGGGCTCAGAACAAATAGTAGTGTTGCAGTATATCAGCTCTCTTTTTGGCCTCCGGAACAGACCCCCAGGGTTCAGCTCAGATGTGTGAACCTGTTCAGACACGCAGGTGGAAGCTCTCAGAATCGCTCTTTGTTTTTCACTGAAGCAGTGAGGAGCAGAAACTCTGTATAAACTCGTTTCACGTCTCTTCTCATCTGCAGCAGTTTTCAGCCAGCCAGGACCAAACAGCTGTGCCTTCCCGCAAACCATGGGGACCCTGGAGGAAGAAAGGTGAGAGTTACTCCTCCATTCACAACATCCCAGTACCTGCCTGTGTGTTCCTGCAACTTTTAATGTAACCTCTGTATTATTTAATATATTCCAGATTCATAACTAAAAGGAGGGACGCGTCCACAGATGTTCTTGCTGCTATTTATCTCAAATGTGAACGGCGGAGTTGCTCTGGCAGGGGTTAAATATGATCTGTGTTGAACAAATAGCTGGAAAGTAGTCCATCAGGGGAACTTTTGCCTTTTTTTATTTTGGACTTTATTGCAATTATATTTCTTGGTTGCATTTTTAAATAGTTATTTAATTTGTAAATTATGTTTTGATGTTATGGGATACTGAATAAATATCTGATTTCATAAAGGTCCATCTCTGGTGCTATTTATTCCAACAGAAAAGAGCCATTTGAACCTATAGAAAGATGACCATGTGTAACACATTCATGGGAAACATTTCCTCATTCATAAATTAGCATTATGTTTCAGTGTTTCTGACATAAAATACCAGTCAAGGTTTTTTGGCCATCACTGGTTTTTTTTTTTACCAATTTTCCATTTATTTCATAAACTGCAGATCATTATTCTTGTTAAAAGTTGTTGACTGAACACTTATAAATGAAAATATTCCTTGTCTGACATCCTATTGGGTTGTGGTGAATCAGAGTCAAATTCTAGACTGTTGTTAGATGGACTCGCTAATGATTTCATCACTTAATAGCATGTTAAATATGGAACACTGTTGATGAAAAATACATTTTCTGGCCAATAAAGGACTCAAATGGTGAAGATATTTTAATTGTTTTATTTTATGTATTCTTAGTAAAGTGCTGACCCTGCAAATGTAGAAAATACTAGTGGGAGCATAAACTTTTGGTAGTGTAGGCATTACAAATTTGCATGAAGGCAGGTGATTCATAACAGGACAAAAACCTCAGCTGAACGCTTCTGATGGCAAATGTGTAAAATGTAAATAATGGCACCCAGATTAGGTTTGGTGTGAAATGATCTTTTCTGAAGAAACATCAAGTCTGAACTGATCTCAGTAGTGAGGAGAGGAATCAGGCATCTAAAGAGATTTTTATTCATTTGTATTAATGTATTCTTCAGAATCGAATCAGAAAACTATTGATGCCACATCAAATTGCTCTTTACGGCTGCACAGAAACACAAACAAGAACAATATCAAATATAAAGTAAAAATAAATCTGTAAACAATCTGTAGAAAACCTCAAGTTGAAATACATCATGCAATATACACAAATGCCAGGTACTAATATAAATAAGGAACTTAAGTGAATTACTTGTAACACAAATGGTGTTTTGAAGCTGTTAATGTGTGTAATAGTGTATCAGTAATATGGATATAAGTAGTGATGGGTAATAACCTGCCCTGAACCCTCCCTCTCCTAATAAAAACAAAATAGACATTATGACTATGATGACACAGCCTGGTGGCTGAGATCTTGGTTTGGCCTAAAATGTGTGTATAAAACAGTTATTTTGGAAGGGTAAAAATCTAATCAGGAATTTTTTTCTGATTTACATCTATTTAACCCTCATTACTCAGAAAGTGCTTGGTTCACTGGTGCATTTTAATAGTAAATGAAATAACTATTTGTGAATATATTTCAATAAATAAAAATTTTATGAATGTGAATGTAAAGGTCATGTGTGATGAAAGGTGTTTACGAAGTTTCCAAGTGTGCTAAAGGGGGGTTGTTCCTTTTTTTTTGCTGCAATAACAGCCTCTACTCTTCTGTGTGGGCACTGCATTAGAACATTGTTTTGAGGATTTGATTACGTGAGAGCAAACTTTAGGTCAGGTATTGATGTCGGTTCAGTTCTGAATCACAAACTCCAGTAGAACCCATCCTAAAAGTATTGGATGGAGCTCCATCCTAAAATGGTTGGTTAAAATTCTAACGAGTTGAAAGAAAAAACTGTTCAAACGGAGAATGAAAAATCTGGGTTGAGTCGAGTCAATTCATTTATAAAATAAATGTTCAAACAGCAGGAGTTAGAAGTGCAGTTACTGCATTCTCTAATTAGAAGGGATGTCTGGATCATTTAAGACAGTATTTCCCAAATTTACTGCACCACACACCAATTTAATTTTACCACAGACAAGTTCCATGCGTGTCAATAAGAAAACACAATTAGGTGCATAATATATCATTTGATTATTACATATATATTGATCTTTTTCCATTAGGATTCTACTTTGTATTTAATAAATGCATATTTAAAAATAATATAAAAGTAATTTAAATAAAAATGTATTTATTCTTTCTGTGCAGCCTGGTGGTTTGGGATCCCTGCTTTAGGACATGTAGTGTAATTCCACTCCTGCAGTATGTAGGTCTGAGCACTATGAGCGCTTCCATTTAGGCTTTACATTGAAATTTTAATTTGTTTTAGGACTAATCTGAAATTGATTTAATTTTTTTTGGCAACTGTGTAGCCTCAGGTGAACATACTGTCAACTGAGTTCCAATAAATGACAATAATTAAATGGATGTATGATGGAGTGAAACAGGAAAAACAATCTTTCATCCAATAATAAGGATGGCTAACACCTCCTGTTTGAGAGGTGTGGCTTTTCCCAGCCGCTCACAAAAGTGGCGTGAAATCACAGACGGTCAGGATTCTTCAACAGGGGAGCCTGGATAACGGATCAGTCAGAGTCAAGAGACAAAGGCCAAATGAATCTCAGGGTGCTTCTGCTGGTCCTGTGCATCACCTTCATCTCCGTCCAAGGTAAACTGAGGATTATAGAGAAAAACATTTCTGATCTGGGCAGTAAAATATGTTCTCAGCTTTTGTTGTTCCTGAATGTTGTTCTTACCGGACAGAGATTTTTATTTTATTTAGATATACATTTCCAGTCCAAACTTTTTGCACGTTTGCTTATTAAATGCTTACATAAATGTTTCTTATATTCATTTAAAATAAACTCAATATTTTTTGCTAAAATATACATGTACAGTATGTGAACCAACGGATCCTTTATTAGCCTGATGATATGCTTTTTCTTCATCACTACTGACCTACAAAAAGCCACCTAATGTAATTATAATATGAATCACAAGACCAGTGTTACATATTTTACGAGCTCTTAAGTGACGAAACAGTTAACAAGTGCCTTTAAAGTTAAAAGACAGTCTAAAATTTGACTCCGCATCACCGAACCCCCAGGTAATAGTCAGACATGCACTGTTCCAGATTATTATGAAGGAAATATATTTTATTTGTTATATTTTCATTGATTCATTTTCCCATTTTTAACAAGAATAAAAAATTAGCTCTTTATAAAATAAATGGATAAGTGGTTTTTTTTAAACCCAAAAACATTTGACTTGTACATATTCAGATAGAAATTAAATATGTCAAACTGTCGGATAAAACCAGTAATAGTGCATGTCTGGAATTCTAGGAATTGGTTGTGTGGTGAAGCAGAGTCACATTTTAGAGTGTCATTTAACTTTTAATGCACACATCAACTGTTATTAGTACGTATTAGGAGGTGGCTAATTATTTAAATGTGTTCTCCAAAGCGAACTTCAGAGGTCGTTATTACGTGGTTACTGATGTTTTCAGTAATAATCTACTTACATCTGACAGGCTCTGTGAGCGGTTGATAACAGATGTGGTTTACAACCGCAGGTTACATTCCAAGATGCTGCGTCCAGACCTCCCGCGTTCCTCTCTCCATGCTGCAGGAGGTGGAGAAGTTTGACATCCAGAGCCGGCACGGAGCCTGCGAGATCGACGCCGTGGTGTGAGTTTTAACGGACCTCTGATTTCTCCTAGTTTGGCAGAGCGTCATAAAATTACCATCAGTCTAAATCTGATCTAATAATAAGAACCTGGAGATCACCAGAACCTTTGACGTGGTTTGATAAACTGCACCGCCTAAAATGGTTCCTCAAGCATTCTTTATTTAAAATGATGTTCCTTCAACCACGAGCAGTCATCTGAATATTTTTTAATAAGTCTACTCTTTGTCTGGTCTGCATGATGAGAAGAACCAGGCTGTTCTCTTTAAAACATGAAATGCTTGGCCTAATTTTATACTTTTGGGAGACCCCTCTTCACTTATTGTGATGTTTATAAACAAAATACAACATTTTATTCAAGTTTTACTTATGTGGCCGTAAAGGTAAAATCTAGGTAATTTCTCCTAAAGAAATATATAATATAATATAATATAATATAATATAATAGGTGTAATGATACTGTCAACTCACAATTCAGTTGATTCTGTCTCGATATTCATCAAAGTATGACTGACAACCTTACAGTTCTTATAAATTGCTTCCTACGCATGTCCATTTATGAATGATTTTTTTCCTTAAAGTTCATTCCTTATTCTGAATTCTGAGTAAAACGATATACATAGTCCATGATTCACTTCGATTCACGATTCCCTGACTTCGCATTTCAGTATTCTCACAATATTCAGAGCGATATTTCAGTTCAGAAGGAAGGTGATTGCTCTACAAACAGTGCAGTTATCTCAAATCCCATAATAAAACAGAACACATTATCCACGAGTACATTTTTGCATTGTAAAATCTACCCCACTGAATAATTACTGCTGCCCTTAGCTTTCATAAAATAAAACTCTTGTGTGGTTTATTTTGATGAAGATTGACATTTTCTTGTAGGAAAAAAATATTTTGATAACAAAAATGTCTAACTGATTAAATTAAAGACCATATAGCCTTGGACCCAGCAGTTCATGGAAACATCTCTCCGATTTCAGGCTGCACTACATGGGAAAGAAGATCTGTGCAAAACCTCGAGCGAAGAAGTTTCTGCAGGCCATCCAGCAGAGCAAGATGGGGACCCAACGCATGGCTTAAAGGAGATGTTTTTACTGTCAGGCAATGATCTTCTAATTAAAAGATTCTCCAATCCTCCAAATATGTTCAGTGGTCCACTAAATAAATTCACTTATCTTATTTCACTTTGAACGTTTCCGCTGTCCTGCCACTCCTGAAATTCTGCTTTTATATAGATATACCTGATAATCCTTCATAATATGCTGAACTATGAACTCACTGGTGTTTGTGGTGATTTCTTTTTGGTGGCCTTTTACTCTTGTAAAGAAGTGTTTTCTCATATGCCTGTAGACTTTTCTCTGTGAAAATGATCCATATTAAATGATGAATTTCTGTTTTAAAACAGACCGTCTTTTTTTTAAAAATCAATAATACATGTATTATCAGTACAGTGTAGTCAAGAAATCAGAAATCTGAGACCACCACTAGTGAACACGTTGAACATTTAGCATTCATCTATTATGATGAGGAGCGAGTTAAATGGCTGTAACTGTACATGGACATTATTTTGGAAAATCCCTAAAACTGTTCTTACTTTTGTTACAAACAGCTGGAACATGGGCCTTGTGTGCTTTTATGCTATACAGAGAAAACCGAAACGATATTTGTTCCTTATGGTCTCGTTTTATCGCCACTCATTTTTCCTTATCAAGAGCACCCTCTAGTGTCCGATCAGGTGGAGATAAATGCTTGCTTTTATATGTCGCAGACACAAACATCATCACAAACTCCCTTACCTCACTAACGACCATGGGCGCCGCCAGAAATCTTGGGCCCCATGAAAGATTAGAATTTGCCCCCCACCCCACCCCCCTCTTCATTAAGA
>JBBMFX010080715.1:0-10251 GCA_037832545.1 Rhabdalestes septentrionalis
TTTGTTACATTATTTGTACATAAATTCTGGCCTCTGTTCCTTTTTCAGAAAATGGTTTGTGACCCTGTCATACTTCAGCCACCTGTGGGCAGTCTTTACACCTCCAGTGAGCCAGTTCACCTGGTCATACTAGGAGAGCTGAAAAGATCTGCTATTTTTCTGATTTTTGCTAAACTTATTTTACCGACAGCAGATTTAATTGTGTCCACGGAAGAAACAACAGCATTATGAGAAAGATTTTTCAGCCACATCAGTAAAAAACATTGCAGTTAGACCTGTTAGAAGAAAGGACAAGGGTGTTTGTGATGTCATGACAGACAACCAATGGAAACGCCTGTTGGTCCACTGAATTTGCATATTGTGGGGGTCGTGTTTGAACAAAAGACATTTCAAATTTCAAACATGGAAACTTTAAAAGTTTGACAAGTCCCAGCAGTTGTGGCGTTAGAAGTTACCACGGGCCTTCTTTAAGTATGTTTCTGATCACTCACTAGCCTCGAAACATATATCGAAATACGCAGGTATAAATGGTTTCATCTGGCCATCAACATTTGGGTTTGGGTGGCGCAATGCAGTCGACAGCTGCGGGGAGACAGAGAGTGGTGCCTTTCGATGTAGGCTGGGTAGTGTGAGCATGATTGGGTGTGTCCTTGTGTGGGCACGGATCCTGATCTCAGTCTCGCTGCCTGTTGCGCCTATTTCTATAGTCTAAACCAGGGGTGGGCAAATTGGCCAGTTAATTGTCAGGTTTAGTGATTGTGTTTGAGGAGGACTACCATCAAACTGTGCAGGACACTGGCCCTCCAGGACCGGATTTGCCCACCCCTGGTCTAAACCCTCAACATGCCCCCAGAAATGCTCCAAAACACTTTCTTTTCATTTGAAACACATTCTAATACATGAAGGAAAATGTAAAGGTGAACCCGTATGCGTACTGGAGACTGTACGCTGAACGGCTGTCTCCCGCAGTGAGGAGGCAATTGGTTACTTATTCTCAGCTTTCAATTCACCTGGCTTCTTATTCGGCAACGCGTGAATCTGAGGCTGAAGTTAGCATTGTAGGAGGAAAATTTTAATTCCCTCTATTTTATTTATTCTGTCTTAAACATATGTGGAAATATGAATGCATTGATATCTATGAGATGGAAAGTGTACTTGCAATCACAGCAAAATGCAGAGACATGTACATTCCAGAGAGGCCCCTTGGCTCCACTAATTGCAAACAGCTGTGGAAGCACAGAATATGTTCTTTTGTGAGTTGTCCTATAGGAAGAAAAAATGTATGGATGGAGTCAGATATAAAAGGAGTAGACTATGCAAATATGTAGGAGGTCCTGTGAAGACTGTATAAAAACTGAGAAACAAAGGACTGCCGGCACTTTTTCTGCAGAGAACGCCCGGGCAAACCATTGAAACTCCTTTCAATAAAATGCCTGATTTCTGAACTCAGAGCTCCTCGTCTTCTCCTGATTTTCTTCTAAAATGATCCGCAACGAAATTCTGAGCTCCTACAGCATCTCATTCGCCGCGTCTTTTTGAGGAATGTTCACAGGGGTATGAGCTGCTCAAATGTAATAAAACTTTTGTACCATGAAGTACTGCATGATTTCCTATTTCAACTCATTCTTATAAAACTATAGTTTACACTGAACACATTTATGAAATGTTTAATTCCCAGCACACTGCATTGTGCAGATTCATTTTAATAAGAAGACAGAAATCCCAGATAATTTTGGAGGTTTAAACCCAAGTAAATATAAACTTCCCAGTACACAACAGACATCCCACTATGAGGTAAAAGGGGAAATGATCTGGCCCCAATAGATTTACTACTCAAGATATAAACTGGAATCATTATGCAATAACTCTCATTGATTTGAATAAGAAGCCACTTTTCCAAGTCTATTTAGGAGGTGTAACCCATTTTGGGCCAGGCAAATATCAACTTCCCAGTACACGACAGACATCCCACTATGAAGTAAAAGTGGAATTGGTCTCGCCCAAACTGATTTAATACTTGTAATATCACTTGGTCATATGGTGCAATAACTAATTGATGACGATGAGAAGCCAGGTCTCCAAGTTCATTTTGAAGGACTAATCCTCTTTGATCCAAGCAATCATCTGCCTCCTGGTACAAAATTGACATCCCACTATGGGGGGAAATTGCAATTGTTCTGGCCCAAACTGACTTAATACATTCAGTATGTTAAATGGAAACCCGTCAGATCGGGCAATTCTTCTCACTGATTTGAAAAAGAAACCAATTTTCCAAAATCATTTGGAAGGTTTGAACCATTCTGTCAACAGACCAATGTAAACAGCAAAGATTTCACTACAGGGGAAAGGAGAACTTTTTCTTGACACAGATTAATTTAATACATTTATTGTCTCATGTAAAAATACCATGTTAAGATATTGTGCATGTGTTTGAATAGGATCCTTGTTTACTTATGGGCCCGTGTTCCTTGTTATCTTCCAATTCTTGACTCTGAAACCAAAAGCAGAAAAAGAATGTAAAAGTTTTTGTCATGTGATTCTATTATTTTAATAGAAATCCAGGCCTGAGTTTGAAAACCAGCATGTGAAAGGTGAATATGATTAAATGCAAATGCTTAATAACAATTGATTTATGACATGTTTTTTAAAGGTAATAAGAGAATTACACTTAAGAAGACAGACATGATCGCTGGCAAATATGAGAAAATTTCACTGGGGCTTACTGGCTGCTTCTGGGCCGGGTCTTTCATTAAAAACAGCCACAAACCAAAAAGATCAGGTCAGACCGGAAGAAAACGACACTTAACAGCAAGGAGCCCACATCTGTTCGTCATACCTGAAAGGCTAATCTTCAATCACACAGAGGTCAGCGGTCCAAGTATAGCTAAGGAATGAAGTTAAGAGGGTGCGTGGAGAAAGGTTTTTTTGAAGGCATCCTTAAGGCGTAGCGTGGGACAACCGGTGACTTAGTGTCCAGGGAGCAGCGCATGGGGACGTAACGGTGCCTCAGAGGTGCCCGTGGCAGTCCTGGCTTTCACGGCCTCGACATTCCTGCCAAGACATCAACCAAAACCCATGTGGGATTTGAACTCACGGCTCCATTTGGAGACCAGATGCCTTGCTTTGGAGGAAGGTAAACACATTGAGACTGGCACCTAAGACCGCTTGGCCATCCTGACACCACGAGACCACTTCATGGTCGTTCGCCGTATCAATAAGCCCTCATAACCCCCATAAAATGCTCCATTATTGATTAACAACAGTGACAAAAAAAAAAAAAAAAGATCAGGCCAGAAAGGAAGAAAACAGTGCTTAGCAGCAAGTAGCTCACATCTGTTCGTCATACCTGAAAAGCTAAATTTAATTCAAACAAAGGTCAGTGGTCCAGGCATAAGGAAGCAAGGACGTTTAGAGGGTATGTGGACAAAGGTTTTATCGGAGGCATCGTTAAATGTAGTGCCCAGGGAGCAGCGTGTGGGGACATTACTTGGCTCAAGGGTGCCTCTGAGGTGCCAGTGGTATGCATGAATTTCCCAGCTGCCATACCGCCAAGACATTAACGGCCGCAATGCCCATGTCACAAGTGGGACTTGTACCCACGTCTCCATCCATAGACCAGAAGCCTCACTTCAGAGAAAGGTCCACACCTTGAGTCTTGCATCAGAAACACTGTCTTTCAGTGAAAAGGCACGATGTCATGGTAATAATGGCAGAACTTGACCAATCTGGAGTGAGAAATCGCTCAAGGCAAAAGTTTGTAAGAAGAGTATATGATTCACCTGGACCAAACCATACTTGGCATGTTTATGGCTATGATAAATTAAAGCCGTATGGTTTGGCTATCAGTGATTGTATTGATGGCTATTCCCGGAAGGTACTATGGTTGGTTTGTGGAGCAACCAACAACAACTCAGAAGTCATAGCTCAACACTACCTTCAATGTGCCTCAGAGTTTGGAGTCATACCATTGCGGCTTCGCACAGACTGTGGCACTGAAAATGGGAAAATTGCAGCAATGCAATGTGCCTTACAGTCATCTCATCAGGATTTGTTTGCAGGAGCTGCCAGTCATATGTATGGTTCTTCAGCATCAAACCAGCAAATTGAAAGCTGGTGGTCGTACTTCAGAAAACAGCAGTAGGTTTTAAACAGTTGTCACAAACCACTACAATAACCAGACTGTTAGCCTAGATGCTGTAACACTTAATCAGTGATGCACAACCTTTTGCTGCATGTCACACCATCTTACCTTCATTTATCCACTTTTACTATCTGGCCCTTCAGTTCACTTACATGAAAGCAAAAGCTACAAAATATGAACTGTAATCCTCAGCCAAAATGTACCATTTGGGAAAAGTGCATAGTAAATGGTGTCATTGGAAGTTTAAAACAATAGCTCTTAATTAAACAAAGTATGTGTAGGCATTTCATAACTTTGGTAGGAAGAGAAGTAAACCTTAAAAAAAAAACTGGATTGAACTTTATGGTCTGATCAGTGAAAAAATCACTGCATCTACTTTAAGTAGCACACTAATTATTGTATTGTTCTTATCGATTTGATAGTTTGAAACCATAGGTTAATGGCATCAACAATACCTGTGAATGAGTCCTCAGTCATCCTGAGTGAATGTAGCAGTGGAATGTATAGTACATGTTGTTTAGCAATGTACAGTCTATCATTTGTAAATACCTTTAACAAAACATTTTAAGTGTTCACAGAAAAAGCTTATGATGACACATTTTAGCAGCCTTTCTGTAAATGCTACCTTTTTGAAGTCAGTTATATTAGGTTTACCTGCTGTTGAGACTTAGATTTTGCTGCATTGATGTTATCCATCTATCTATCAATATATAGTACTAGACAATGAACTGAAGAAAGTTGAAATGTTTTGAATAAGAAATTCATTCATTCTGAAATATTTACTGCTGTCAAGTGGATTGTTTAATTACAAAGTAATACCTCAAATGTACAATCCAAAATGCATGCTGTTATGCTGTAACATTAAAAATTATAATGTATTGAAGGTTGGTGCTTTGTCACTTGATAGCATGTTTTTGTGATTTTCAGGTCACAGTTCTGGATGGACCTTTTCAGTGACCTGAGGGAAAGACACCTGTACAATGGGAGTCACACACACACATGTGCTTGGTGCACTTCATTTTCATGGCTGTGCTTCAAAGAAATCTGGATGAATGCAAAAGAAATTGGAACACCCATATAATCCACCCTGTTAGCCAGTCACGCTGTCCATCTGATAAACCTGATGTGATGTATGACCTGCCTCATAGGTATATGTCACTCTTGTCAATGACAAATTCCTGAAAATTCTGTAATTTAAAGAGTTTACACAGAATAAATATTTCATGTCACTTATTTACCTATGTACTTTATCTAAATGGTCTGCATATATGCTCTCAGAAAAACCTGAAAACTTTGTGATATCATACAACATAGGTTGCAATAACTCAGTGCCATAATGTGGATGGTGGTCTCATGAAATTGCATACATTCACTTTAAGCATAATTTTTATGGCACTGTAGTAACAAGGAAATTGTAGCATTTCCATTATACCTGGAAGGTTAAACTTTTCTTTGTATATTTCACTTCTAGGTTTGGAGGACGCGACTGTGGCCTTGCAGTTGTACAGCAAGAGCTAAGCCAGTTCCAAATGGAATCAACTCAAAGTTTCTGTGGAGACCCTCACCTACAGGAATGTTTTGAATAACTATACAATGGTTTCACTCCACCTCAGGCCTGGGAATCTTGTGTGGAGAACTACACCAGACTGAAAACATTTGCTGATTTGTAACACCAAGGTTACCACACCTCCTTGAAAACTTGAATGAAAGCACAGTCTCCTGTATGTGGTTAAGATTAGGCAACACATACAGTTTGGTTAGCTCAAGACCCTTTATTGTGTTTTCATATTTTAATTATTTGCTTACAGTGGAATCAAATACATTTTTGCTGCATGATGATATTGTCAAGATTAGCAGAACTGAATTAAACAATCTTGCAGAAATGGAAGAAACTTGGTTGTGTTAAGTTTCTGTATCTAATTGCTAGACAAATTAATTGAAAATTAGAACACATTTATTACAAACCCTAACCATCAGTCCAAGTAGTTTGTACTGACACATGACATCAGATTATCATTTATAACAAATGATTATCAACTCATATGGTTGAATAGTAACAAAAGTATTTCTTTGTAAAGCCATGGTGTCAGAAAAAAACTTTAACTTTTTTTTTTAATTTTCTATCCCTTACATTTTTTTTGGACAGTAACCAAAAGGGATATCTAACCTCTTACTGACCAACTTTAAACACTTTTACTGTAAGACTTACAACAATGCTTAGTCATAATGAAAACAAATAAATCAAAATGCAAAGATCATACCGTACAGGTCCCAAACAATCAATACAGGCCAAACCCAGGAGAGTTAAGAATTGCAAAGTCCATGTCAGCCTGGAACTGCTCATATGACTGAGCCACTGGAATCGCTATGGTGGTTGCACATGTTTTCCCAAGTGGAAAACGAGATGAGTGATTGAAGAGCAATCTGGGTTTGGGTTCCATTCCAGCTGGTGGAATGCTGTTTAAGCCTGTCGCAAACATCAGGATTTCTTGCAGGGAGATTGCTGTTTTGTTATCTAAAATGAAAAGAAGTTCCAATGCAACTAAAATTCAGTTTTGTGAGATCCAAATCATTCTTAATTATACTGCAGCAAAGCTACCATGTAAAGTGTATAACAAGACATGTGATATCGAAAACCACTTAAAATGGCTAAGAAACATCTTAAGGTTTGTTAAAAGAAACTGCAGCAGAGTAAACAAAGTGAGGTGGAGCCTCTAATTATTGTCTCCAATAATATATTGCCCTGACATTTCAGATTCAGAGTAGTATGTGGGAAAAGCAATTGTTTTTGATCATGTTCAAATTAATTAGGTCCCCCATGTATAGACCTACACCTACATCTAATTAAATTCAATACAGCAGTTGCACCAGGAATTCTACCTTTACAAAGTCATAATTTCTCAGTTTTTAAGTTGAAACTGTCATAAAGGTGATCATTCTAGTATGTGTTTATTGTTGAGGTCATAGTAGGTGGTGGAGTCATAATGAGTGTTATAATAAGAGGTGGTTGTAATGGTTTTGCCCCCTCAATAATTTTAAATAGGGAGCCAAAACATTAATATATTTTACTCCAGTAAGACTCCACTGCCACTTATGACCTCCATAAACACACAGCCCACCCCTACAGCAAGGGATGGTTGCAATGCAGAGGAATAATTTCATTGTAACAAATGTGCAACATGTATTTGTGCTCAATTGTGACAATATTGCTTCTATTCTATTACAGAAAAAATCCTTTTGACAGTTTCAACTTAGAAACTAATAAATTTTAACCTTGTAAAAGTAGCATGGCAGGGCTGCTGTATTTGATCACACAGATGTACCCAATGGGGGTAATAATGTTAATTGATACTTTACTGATCCTATTTGGAAAATCGTACAGGTCAGCTCTTACTATGGTAGACGAGTGCTCGAGCCACTTAGCCACTTGCTGCCCCAAAAAGACTGGTCTAAAATCATAGTATGACACAAACCTTCTGAGTCAATCAGATAGTCTCTCCAGTACCCAAGCACTCTGTTCTCTTCGTGGCGCCGTGAACTGCCAGTTTCACTCAGCACAACTGCAAAAATATCCTCCAATATAGCTGAAGTCGGCAGCTCTGCCCTTGAGCACATTGAAGGGCTGAAACAAGAATGGATGCTGCTGCAGGGCATGGATGACACCAAGTGTTGCAAGGCCTTCCTTGAATCTATGTGAAAAACGGTCATATTAGCAACTTTTATATTACAGACATCGTCGCTGCAGAAACAGTATGTAGAAGCACAGCTTATGCTTGACCTAGCATTACAATAAAACCCTGTGTATAAGTCCTTGCATGTATAATTCAATTATTCTCCAAAGCATATTGCCAGAGCAATGAGAGCAGGCATTCATTACCTCATCTTATTAATCCATTTTTATACTTGTAGCCTTTCAACAATATATTATTTAAGCTACTAACTTTATTTTTCATTTGCATGTTGTATATTTGCTATGATTAACACTGAGGTGTATTTAATGATCAGGAAGATATACATTTAGTTTAGTATGATTTCATGTTTATGCAATCATTTCTGATTTCATGTGGATCATAGCACAGTTTATGGATTATTTGAAAGGGAAATTTTAATAAAATAGAAACTTTGCACATAGATGTTAAGCAAAACAATCAGTACTTAGGGCCTCTACTAAAAGTGAACCAATAACAACAAAATTAAACAAAATGTAGTTGTGAAACAAAAGCTCTGTTACGTTTACATAAATGTCTTTTTTTGGATTTGCATTTTGATTCAAGTGCATGTAGTGAAGTAAACAGAATTTGCATTGAATGTATGGTTATAATTCAGACTGTTGATTTTTGTTCTCACAGCTTCACCAGTTCCATATTGTTTAAAGCAGCTGTAACAATCATATCTCAAAACATGGTTAGCCAGACCAGGGAGGTGTTAAAGGTAATGGGATTCACCTCTCAGGTTTTATAGGTTGACAAATCCCAAGATAGGAACTAGAAATTTTTACAAAGCAGTTATGAATACTTGAAAAAGTCCAGCTAATTTGAGAATATAAAATATAAAATCACC
This sequence comes from Rhabdalestes septentrionalis, assembly GCA_037832545.1. NCBI lineage: Eukaryota > Metazoa > Chordata > Actinopteri > Characiformes > Alestidae > Rhabdalestes > Rhabdalestes septentrionalis. The sequence goes on from JBBMFX010080715.1 coordinate 8,702, forward strand.
ATGGCAACAATGGCTTCAGAGTAGTGAGAACATGTTACCTTTGTATTGAGAAGTGGTTGCGGTATGATATTTTCTTTACTATCTAAACTGTCAGGAAATCCATAGCACCCAGCTGTCTGCAAGAGGCTGGAATGTGTACTCCTGAAGTTCCTTCAGTGTTGCAGCATTTGATATCTAGTGAAAGAAAAAGAAAAAAACACTAGTATCACAAGGTTTCCCTCCAGTCAAAAGTGTAATTTCCCCATCAATTAAAGGACTTTTTAAGAATAGTAATTTAACAGGATGGGATGTTAAAGTAGTGACGTGACACTGAAAACATTATCTTTGATGGATGATGTTTTCGATGTTTAAACATCAAGATTTGAGAGAGCTAAAACAGCATTTAATTTGCAATTTTGAAATGGACATACTTCCAAAAGAAAAGCTTTTGTAGCTTCATCAGTTATATCTTCAATGGTGACCTCAACATCAGACTTTGTTGTCCCAATCAGATGCTGGTAGAGTGTCTTGGAGAGGAAGGCAGGCCCAGGCCCACCATGGACCACTGATGAGGTAATCATTCTGCCAGCAAGGAAGTATTCATCCTCTCTTGCAGCTGTTGATGGATTTGTTTAATTATTTATGCAATAAACAGAATTTCAAATTTAATTAGTTTTTTATTTCAAACATACTTTCACAATTTTAACATGTTTATTTAATGTTTTAAATCAGTTTTATTTTCACACGGTATACGTTTCTTACCCACACTGTCAAATGTGAGAAACTTGATGTCTTCAGGTCCATCAAAGATCCATTGTGATCTAAGACATTTCATTAATAACGTCAAGAATTCACGTTTAGGACCACCACTATCCACTCCGTCTTCATGCTGTCCAGTGTCATCGCTGAACTTGACAAGTATGTCATTTGCTGGGTTGTAAGACATACGTCTAAAGCCCTGAGCTGCTTCATCCCAAACATTTGCCCTGTTTATATTAAATCTGCTGACAGATGTTTTGTTTATCTTTGCGGCCAGCTCTTCAAGAACATCTGCAGCAGTTAGGCCATTAGTGCTGGAAAATATCAAAATATATATTATAACACAAATGCAAGAGGTTATTACTCGGTTTAGCATATTTATCTTTTAACAATAAAACCTATACTAACCTTTGGGTTTCCTTGTCATCATTGTCAATAAGAACTTCTTGATCAGTCACTATCAATTACAATTGGTGCATAAAGTCTTGTGTATTTGCTGTAATTAAAGACATTTAAGAAAATAATTCATAAAACATGACTTCAACCGAACCTTTCCCATCAATGAACATTTAAACAGAGAGGGAGAGACCAGACATTAACACTGGTGGTCACCCTGACCAACATCATCTATTCAGTATTTTTGTGACGATAACCTACCTGTAGCAGTCACCTTGAGTCCAAAAATAAAATAATATGACAGTGTAGGGGTTTATTAATAATTAATTATTAATATTTGGCTCAATCCCAATATTCCCTACTAATAATAATACTGGGATAGATTTTAGTTTAATTTAGATATTTCTCCACCAGAA
>JBBMFX010080726.1:0-10251 GCA_037832545.1 Rhabdalestes septentrionalis
CTGTAAAGCTGCTTTGAGACAATGTCTATTTGTTAAAAGCGCTATACAAATAAATTTGATTTGATTTGATTTGATATGCACACATGTACATGCATATATGTACCTATTTAGGCAATATAATATAATATAATATAGGCAAACGGGCAATTTTATATATGTGACATATATTCAAAACCTATATTAAAACATATATGTTTATACAGGTTATTTCCGTGTGGGTTTGTATGGCTGGATGTGGAACAAAATTCGTGCTGAAGAGTCATTTTGCTGACTGGCAGGAATAGCCATCGCTATTCGTCCTTCTGGAGTCCTTCATGCTGTCATGGGTGGAGACTCAAATGAAAGAAGACAGTCAGCAGCTTTTTGTTTGGTTTTTTTTTTTCTCATTGAGTCATTCTCGCACTGAAGAATGGAGAGGTCCACCAACTCTTCTGCGTACGATGTGACTTACGAGTATTATTATGATTACATGGATCCAGTAATTGTGGATGCCAGGAAACTGAGCTACAACCGATGTGAGTTTCCTTCACTTCTGTTTGAGTCTAAAACTAAAAACAGCATGTAAGGATTTGGTTTTGGATTTCCTGAGAAGGTGACCTTTCCTCTTCTTTACTTTAGACTCTGTCGCTATAGTTTTGTGGATCATTATGGCTGCATTTATTGGAGTGTTTTTCTTGATATTGACCAATATATCCAGAACCGGCTTTCACCTGAGGTAAGCTCTGGATCCAGTGATAAAATCCTGACCACCCTGTGATACTCTGTGTTGCAGCAATTAAGACCCTCACTGTGCTTTAGTCAAACTGAACTTAAGACAAGTGAACTTAAAACATTTCATTTTTTGCGTTTATCTTTCTAATTTGTCCTATATTAGGCTTTGTCTATAAATGAATGTCTGCTTTTAAAAGTGATCTGTGTTTTTAAGTAAATTGGAAGATGTGTCTTCTGTTGCACAGGCATCCCACTCTCAGACGAAGCTTATTACTGAGAAAGAAAGACATATGTCCTTCATCGAAACCCCTCGTCTAGTGTGTGGCACTGAAGAGTTCCTCCAGCCCCGCCAGCACGCTGCTGTAGGCTTTTGTGTTTGTGCAATACATTTAATTTGTTACTGTTTGTTTACCATAAATGGAAATAATGTCAAGAGAAAAGCTTCTGAGGGGTTCTTCACATTTACAATACTTTTTTAAAAAGTGTCTGTTTAAATATGTTGGAAGGTTCATTAATGAACCACAAAAGGTTTTCTGCAATGGCAGAAGTTCATCTAAGGACATGTCCACATGTACACGGTTATTTCTGAAAATTGAGATTTTCCGTTTTCTTTTTTTTTAAAATCGCGTCCACAGCAGCATGTTTTCAAAAATATCTCCTCCAACGCAAAATCACATAAAACACTGACAAAGCACACCAAGGATGCAGGTGGTGATATAACCTCGAACCGTACAGCATTGGTGACTAATCAAAAGCCTCGGATGTAGGACGTCATTACCAGAGACAGTGCAGACGTTTCCTAGCTTCAGGTAGCGTTCTCCAAACTGCAGAAAATGTTTCTGATCCTAGAGGAAGTTGCTTACATAATGACAGCAAAGACGCAGACCCCAGAGTAGTGACACACTCATCTTAAAAATCTTTTAAAATATTAATCACCATAAACCAGTGACCCAAATTTAAGACAGATAAATCAGTGTCCACCGCAAGTTGCCACAGAGAAACCAGCTTCCTTAACGCTGAGGAGCTCAGAATCCCGAGACTTTGCAGAAAGGCTGGGATGTTTCAGCAGAACACAGGACCTGGTTAAAATCCTGTGGTGCTATTAATCAGCGTTATATTTTTCTATCAGAGCCACAAAATGCATTTTTCTAATAAAAAATGCAAAGTGGCCCCATGGTGGTGCAGTGTGTGGCACTCTTGCCTAACACACATCAAAAGTTTGGGGTTTGAATATGGGTCCTCTGTGTGTTTGTGTGTGTGTATAGAGTTTGCATGTTCTCCTCGTGGTGGGGTGGGTTTCCTCCAGGGCCTCCTGGTTTCTCCCACAGTCCAAAGACACATCAGGTGAATTGGGGATTTGAAATTGACCATAGGTGTGTGTGTGTGTTAAGTGGTTACAGAAAATAAATGAAAATGCAGAGCTCTCTATTACCTAATGAATAAATGAGATCTAATCTAACCTCAAAAGGTTACCAGGAGGATAATTCCCAGATGATTCCAGTGATCAGCCTGTATTTGCTCAGTAGTTGTGTGGAGATCAGCTTTAGTCCAATCACTGGATCAGGGGAGACTAAAAGAAGGGTTCCCATCTTTCCCCAATGACATTCTCCTCTCATGGAACCCCAAATCTGGTCCAGATCTTCTTTTTGTACTTCGCATGAGTGAACTGCCTACATTTTCATTATAAACCTTAAGTCCAGGTTCTTGTAATTAATAAGATGGGGTGCTGGTGCCTAGTAGGTAGGACACTTGGCATTGGACCAAGAGGGTATGATTTCGAATCCTACCTTCAGCACACCACCACAGGATTCCTGAGCAAGACCCTTAACCTCAGGTTGCTCCAGGGACACCGCCCCCTGTAGTTGCCATTCCGAAATTTGAAGGGTTTCCATGTAAAACTGTTTTCAGCTTGCGGATCACGTGCTTTCCTGTTGCAGGCTGTACATCTATTCTCACACCAACACACAGTAAATATATATGTGGGATCTGGTCTAACATGTTCATTTTTTAAAAATAGATAAAACCAGTTGATTTAATGCTGGTTTTGTGTAAAGCATATGTCTTATATAAAAATGTAATTCTTGCCACATGGCAGCAGTTTGTGCCACGTCCACCACTTTTTTTATTCTAATGGATGATTTTATCAATATAATTTTTTCATGCCACTAAAAACTAGTTTAAATCAAACAGATTTGATTTTTTCATGCCTAGATGATGGAGGAGGCAGTGTGTTGGTTTATACAGTGTGTGCAGGCTGCAGATTTGTATTTGAGTATTTTAAAATTCTAATAATTTATCAATTTTAAAACATTTTTCTGTGGTATGTCCCATTTCATGCAGTAACTTGAATAAAAGATAGAAACGTCTTTTGTAACATTAGAAAGTTGAACAGACTTAAGCAGAATATTTAATAACTTCAAGAAGAATGTGTACATCTTGAAAGAAACATGGAATCATGTTGTGTTTTGTGTGTTCTCCCTCTGTGAGATCCACTCTTTCACTGTGGGGCTTTGTGGGATCACAGATCCGTAGTTGCCCTCATCTGCACATCAAGGGACTGTTAAATAAGTTAATAGATTCACTTAAATCTGATTTTCTAAAGTGTTTGTCCTGTGTTTATAATTATTTTCTTATTTACAATAAATTCTGCACTTTCATAATATGTATTTTATGTTCAATGCACAAACCATTTCCACACAATACCACACTTTCTAATGAAAACTGAATTAAGTAAAGCTAGAGGCAATAATAAAGACCATTAAAACAGAGTATTAATGTACAGTAATTGTTTAGCCTTCTATCAGGTTTGTTTGTGATCACATGAGGTGGGATGTGCCAACCTTGGCCTGTGAAGATAAACATCACAGAAAAACAAGCAGAATCCAAACAAAACAATGATCAAGGCACAAGGTTAAATTCAGAAATGAGCAAGGCCAATGAAACATACATGCAGGTACAGATGAGTCACAAGTACATAATATGAGAATAATACATACACGTGTCTTATTCTTATTCTGAAAAAAATCTGTATTCCCTCTCTGCAACACCGTCCCCTTCTGGGAAGATTTTCACTAGATGTTGGAACTCAACTCACAACGAAACCAATCACCTTAATTTTAAAATTAAGATTATCTTAATTTTGACCTTAATTAAGGAAACTTAATGGAAAAAGTGCAAGGATTAAGGCTGATTAAGGGGTAAAACTACTGAATCTCCTTACTGTTTCAAATTTGCCCCTTACATAATAGAACCTCTTGAATTAAAAACTTTAATTCAGATTAGGGGATTCACAATCATGCTTTAAATGTAAGCTCAAATTTCATTGGTCCCAGACTTATCAGACTTTTAATGTGATGTTTCCTTAAAAAAATGTATGGGCCAAAATAATGGTTTGCCATTAAGGGTTATTAATCATTATCTTTATTTATTTCGTTAGATTTTCTTTAGCTGATAAATTCTTGCAGAAATTGTGAGAGTACATATAAGAAACAGGCCATCTAAAGCAGAATGTGAGGAGAGAAATTCCAAATATACGTCTGTTGGTTCACTCAAGTAAATTCAAGTAAAGGGACTGTTTCAGCAAACATGGCCATAAAGTTTCCTGCAGATTGAGTTGAAGTGAATCTGCATCTACACCAAACAATCTTACGGCAAATCAGATTGGAAAAAACAGAAATCATTACATCTCTAATCAAAGCTTAATTTATTATAATTCCCAATATTTAGTGCCATACAAGCTGGAACGTTGTTACTTATATTTAAGTGTCTTGACATTGTAATCTCGTTAGTAATCTGAAATTTGAATCAGGCAATGCTGCTCAAAAAACTAAACAGAAAACAACAGTAATCATGTTGAAGTTTCTACATTTTATTGCTCTTATCCAACAATGTCATTTTCAACAAGATCCATTTTCCAACAAATTCACAAATACACCCCCACCCCACCCCACCACACCCTTTAAAAAATATCGCTCTTAGAACATCAGAAAAATTGACGAATGCAACCTGAACATTTTCAAACCAAATGAAGTTTTTGTTCATCATTTCTAAACAAATCTTCCTTATTAACTTGCACATTAAAATAGTCGACATACTTGTCTAAACGGATAAATACGCTTCCTCAAACAATATTCTATCCATAGGATAAGCATAAGGACCTTGTTCATTCAATGCCATACTGGAACACAAGAATCCGCTCCAGCTTAAACCTTCATCTTAAACAGGCCCAGTCCAACAATCAGGGATTAATGTGTTTCAATACAATCAAAGGTTTCTCTGATACATATTGGTTTATGAGACAGGGAATTATTTTTTTACACAACCAGTCAATAATTTGAACACGTTCTCATTGAATTATTTCCTTTGTTGTTATTATCGGCTACACTGTAGATTAATACTGAAAACATCACCTGTTGCTCTGATGCAGCTTTGCACACTCATGGCATTTTTTCAGTCACATTCATGAGGAATCGACATGGAATGGTGTTTAATTAACTGGTATTTCTACATGAAGAGTTCCTTAGTGGAGTTTCTTACCTCTTAATGTGTCTGGATCATCAGTTGTGACAGTTATTTTGGTTCAGAGTTAGTGATTCTGTTCCACTATGATTCTACTGCACATTATGGCAAGAACCACTTAACTAAGTAAAAAAGAAACAACAGTCACAACAGTCCAACATTACCTTATTACAAAACATATTCTGGTTTAAATCTTTTTTGTTTACTGCAAGTGTTCCTTCATCATTTTGTATGTTTTCAATGTTAATCTACTAAATAGTAAAAACTAAGAGAGAACATTGAATGAGAAGGTGTGTCAGAACTTTTGACTGGCAGTGTAGGTAATTACATACGGTTTCACCCCAAAAAACCCCAAAAAACTCAGAGATCAACAAAGCAATAACTTATGTCCTATTAATATTTAATATTTTATTTAATTATTTTAAATGTCTAAACAATCTTCTGAGATTCAAGGCCACATAAAGATTTTCAAGATGGCAGGATTCAGTCTCAAGACAGAATCAAGAGAGAGAAGAAGGCAAAAGGAAAAGGTTAATTGGACTGAAATGAGAGTAACATGCACTGACTGAGATGGCCTGTGACTCTTCCTTAGCACTTGGAACCTGCTGTCTCTCATGATAGAGAGATTAAAAGACAAGTTCGCTCATTGCGTAAAGGATGCCATCATGTTCCTAATCTTTGATTTTTACTGACATATTCCCAAGAAAAGACTCTAAAGAGACACACCAGTCAGTCACCATCAGCATGAAGCTCACACCACTGGCTTGGTGGTGAAATGGAGCAATATTGTTGAAGTAATGGTTTAGTGTCAGATACAGATTTGTGATTTCCAACTGAAATAGCAGCACAGGAAGGAAAAAAGAAAGAACACATATACTTATTAAATAATCCAACACTGAGTATACCTAGTTATTATTCTGTGTTCAACATGAAATCAGGCATTTGCCTCAGGACTTTCAAATACAGAGTCTATTTGATAATTTAGTCAGAAGATCCTACTTACAAGCTTCATTTACACATTAACATGCACTTATTGTGAGTTTAGATATAAATACTAATGAATACTTGTTGGCATTTTGTTCAGTAATGCTAAAATGGTTTACAGCAATTCCTGACTGGAGCTTTAAAAGCCTCTCAGTGCAGAATTGGAGCGAAATGTCAAGAATTCTCTTCAACTGAAACATGTTAAACAAAAATATTTAGCATAAAAATGAGGTCTGAAGAAGTGAAATGTTACATAGTTACACACTGGAAAACTACCTAAGAGGATCTATTTGATTTTTGTTTTGAGTAATTGAATTCCTGGAGTTAAAGGTCAGTAATCCCAGGCAAAATTCAATAGAATAAATTAGTTGCCTCTACATCTGGTCAGAAAATGTTCTTCATATTTGTATTCTGAAAACTCCTTATTAAAGGAAGCTTAAATGGAAATTACAGTGTTAATAAAAATAACTGAATTGTGTTATTTAAGTATTAATATAACATAAGTCAGTATTTCAGCTGTTGCTGAATCTTTTACCAGAAACAAGCACAGCTACAGCTCTGGAAAAAAAGAGACTGCAGTTTATTGATCATCTGCATCACATCTTATTTAATGAGGAAAAGTATAAAAACTCCGCTGAACTCGACACTCTCCTCTCACAATGAGACGAGTTGGATAGTAAAACACTACTAACAGTTCCTCATAGGTAATTATTGCCATTTTGTGAATGAGAGATTTGTTTTCTTTGAATGATTCAAGTTCAGTTAACACTAAATCAATTATCTTATTGTGATGTTTTGTCATTTCCTGTTTTTTGCACTGCATTACGTTGAAGCTGCAATAAAGCTTTCGAATATGATGTTCACTTGGCACCAACTTTTGCTGCTACGAGAGCAGTTCCAGTTCCAGAGATCACGTACAAATAAACTCTCACTAGCAGTATGTAGATACATATTTAAAACATATTTAAATACCTACATATAAAAAAGTCTAAGAGAATATACTCAGATAAACCAATGCTGGCTTCACATGCAGCAGTTCGACCATTTAACCAAATGAAATAACTTGCCATAGAAATGGTCCCAGTGTGGTTAAAAACCTTCAGTTAATGGTTAAAATTAATCCTTAACAGAAGGAATATTTCCTGTCCTTTTCCTAACCTGAGAGCTAGACACAGAGCATGTCCTGCCGTGAGGCTACGAGTAGATGGTAACAACCTCTCTACCGCCACCTCTCACAAGGAGAACCCGATCCAACCCCTCCATTAGAACCTCCAAAAACTCCATGTCTGGAAACAACCTGTCAAGGAGTCACAATACAGTCAAAAAGTATGGAAACCCATAAAACACTAGATTAAAATAATTCTGTTTGACCCCTGTTCTAATTTATGCACCCTATTAAGTATTTATTGTTATATTTTATTGTTTTACATTGTGTTTGTTTATTGTTTCCTGTTCTTGAAAGGCATTATATAACCAGGGTTGGCATTAGTGTTACACGAGCACACATGCACGGGATAAACGGTCAAATGTTTTCAGTCTCCAAGGTCCAAAAGTGTAACTAATCTGAATCTCTAATTGACATCACTCAGGCAAGGAAAACCCTTTAAAAAAAGTAATTACATTACATTTTTAAAATTATAATTACGGTGTGAAAGTGTTACAGTCGACCCCCAAATTTCACAGGTGGTTAAGTTTGAGGAACACCAGCCAACTGTGAAAAGCTGCAAATTTGCATCACAGTGCAGCAGCCAATCAGCAGCAAGGAGAAATATATAGCATTCTCTAATTGGCTACTCCCTAGATGCTCTTTCATGTACGGTTGCCTTGTTTTCTCTAAAATGCACATAAAATTATATATTGCCATGGAAAAAAAAAACGTTGTTTTTTTATATTGGTGAGTACCAGTTAATTCCTGTAGGAGTATCAGAAAGAGAGCAAGTACTAGAACATGTAGGAGTACTAAAACAAAACAAATATGTCAACCCCTGCCTGTAGCAGTGTCCTTTGAAAGTCCTTAATTAACAGAATTCATAAATAAAATTAAAAGTAGCACTAGTGGTGTGAAGAAATCTGTGGGTTCAGAATAATTCTGTGTAAATTTGGGTGAATCTCTTCACCAAGGATGTAATTTAGAACCAGAACCTGTAACGTAACTGTAAAACTTCTCCTGCAAGGTCTGACAGACTTCACCACTTCACTCATGCATACAGGTTTTTTCACATCTTCCAGAATGTAATGAGTTCAACACAAGTCTGCACTAAAAAAGGATACAGTTTTCATCTCCACCCTTGTTTTTAGGTGGTCCAGGCATGTTCAGTAAGACTAGATGAGACCCCTGGGACTTGTTGAGGACAACCTCATTCAGTTTGACTGCTGTGTGCATCCTCCTCACATTGGACTGGCTTCTGTGACAAACAGTAAAAAAAAAATATGATTTAAACAAAATCTTTAAATCTGTTTGGATATTTTTGGACGTATAGTGTATGATTAGGGAAAAGGGTTTAAAAGACCTCTTCTAATGAGTGAATTCTGTTCTTTTAGCTTGTATAATTTCCATAGTAATGATTCATGGACAGCTACACATTAGTACTTGTACTGGCTGATGCTCTTGTGGAAGAATGCAATCAAACACTAACAGCTATGTTCCATTATGAGGCACAAAGCCCTCAGTTAACAAAGAGACCATTACTGCAGCAAGGAGAGGCAACTCCAAATCAATACCCTGCATTATAGAAGACATGTTCACAAGCTGATGTCTACAAACTTTTGGACACATAGTAAATCTCATTGGTATAAACTGTGGGTTCAACTTCTTGAGCATCATTCCTCATCACACCTCAGCAGCATCTACAAGATCTATACTAGCTTTCAGCACACACCTTAGCAACCTTGGAATTTGGGATTGGTTGTTTTTATTTACTCAGTCAAATACACTACATGGACAAAAATATTGGGACACCTGACATTACACCAACTGGGACTTTCATGGCACTGCTTTCCAATGACACTGCAAATCCATAAATTTCCATATGAAATTGGTCCCCCTCTGCAGTTATAACAGATTCCACTCTTCTTGGAAAGCCTTTATAGAGTCTTTGTGTGTGTCGCTTTGTGCAATGGGCACAGTCATGGTGGAATAACCAAGGTTTTTCCCCAAACAAAGTCGGAAGCATGGCATTATGCAAAAAATCTCGGTATAATAAAACAAAGTTTGTCCCACACTGAAAATAATGGTCTTAACCCAAACACTGAAAATATCATTTGTCACAATACTTTTGTCCATATAGTGTAAGTGTCCACCACAGAGCCCACATACATACAACATGAATTTCCAAATATTCAGTGCAGCTTTCACTCTGCAGTACCTTAATATTACTCCTCACACACAGTTTGAACGAAATAAATTGTGACTTACAGATGCTCCCACTCTCTAGAAAGGAGGAAGCAAAAACAAGTTAGAGTTAGATATTTTCAGGTCAAACAGTCGAACAAATACTGTACTGATCGAGATTTTAAATTATTATTAGAACAAATACAAACAATATGAATACAAAACATGGTGATGTAAAGTAACACTTTGCATGAGTCATTTCTTATTCTCTCCATGAGGCAGCCAAGTTAACATCCAATCAGAACTTTATTTAAACAGTGTAAAGTGTAATGTGATTATTTTGCCATACGTGAACAAAAGAAAGCATCCAGTGTGAACAGCCCAAAATTATTCAGTTCATTTAATCAATTTAACCCATTTACATTTACATTTCTATCCAAAGCGACTTCCATTCCCCAATTACAGGGGGCAGTCTTGTTCAGGAACCCAGTGGTGGTGTGCTGAAGGTAGGATTCAAACCCATGACCTCTTGGTCTAGAGACAAGTGTTTACTACAAGCAAACGCACACAAACTGTTGAGATTTAAAGACCTTTGCCCAGCATTTTATTTGTACATAATATAATGTTTGATATGTACAGTCATGTGAAAAAATTAGGACACCCTTTGAAATCATGTGGTTTTTTGTAACATTTTTAATAAATGGTTA
>JBBMFX010080775.1:0-10250 GCA_037832545.1 Rhabdalestes septentrionalis
GAAGAACCTTTTCTGTTCCCGCAGGACTGTGTCCCAGTGCACAGAGCAGCTCCATGAAGACGTGCTGAAGGAGTTCAGTGTGGAAGAACTTGGCTGGTCCACACAGAGTCCTGACCTCAGCCCCATCCAGCACTTTTGGGATGAACAGGAATGGAGATTGTGATCCAGACCTTCTCGTTCAAGACCAGTGCCTGACCTCATAAATGCTACAGAATGAATAGGCACTCATTTTTTGGAAAGCCTTCCAAGAAGAGTGGAAATTCTCTCTACTAGCTCTGCTCTCAGAACTGTGCACTCTTGGCTCTCCTCACTTGGCAGTGCTCCGCTAAGAGGGTTATCAGAGTAAGCTGTAGAACAGATTATACTGGATCTCATTAGGTTCATATGGGATCTAGGGAGTTTGGTGGATGCAGAGTTTCACAGAACTAAGAGACTCACACAACCAGTTCTCTTCTCACCATAAACGTTTTTGTAATTGTTCTTTAGATTACGAGCGAGCCAGCTCTCCCATTAATAACAATACTACTACTACTACTACTACTACTACTACTACTACTACTACTACTAATAATAATAATAATAATAAAAATAACAATTTATAATAACAATTGTACAAAGCTTAATATACAATTTGAGCAGCAGTTCCCAACCTCTTTTTCATGCATGATATTTGCAATACAAAACACAATAAAATCCATCATATATAATTTGTTTATTAAATACATAACGTAAAAGAAATTACGTTGTTTTTATTCAATGATTTTTAATTACTTCAGAATAATTCTTGGCTAAGGTTTTGGGCATTAGAGAAATACAGCTTATCCCTAATATTTCCAAAATGGCTTTGGTAAGCTGGAGGACGCCTCACACACACACACACACACACATGTACACACACAATCACACACACACGCACAAACAAACAAACAAACAAACATAAACATTCGTATACACACACACACACAAACACTCATACATCCATACCCACAAACACACACAGATTTATCCACGCATACACACATACATCCATACACACAGGCGTAAAGACACACTTCCATACACACACACTGATACGCATACACACACATACATCCGTACACAGACACCCACACACCCACCCTCTTCTCTCCACCCAGAGGATGCAGACAGCAGCTAGCTGCACCAGAGCCAGCCCGAGAAGACTATGTTGTTTTTAATCATGGACTGATCCTGCAGAGTGAGAAGAGGAGAGAAGAGAGCGAAGAGGATCTTGCTGGATTAGAAATTGAGACGTGTGAAACCAAAGTGGTGACCTAATCAGGGTAAGACCCCCATGCATCAGTTAGCTAGCATTAGCTAGGCTGCTATCTCCACCTCCTCCACCGCGGCTGCTGCTGCCCCTGCTGCCGCCTCCCTCGCTCCGAGGGCCGGCCTACCCCTGCACTCCCTCCGCTGCGGCCTCAAGCTCGCCCGAGGCTACAGCGTCTGCAACCCGCGTGTGCCGTGGTCTAGTGTGGTCATGAAAAGCTGCTTTTGTCCGAAAAGGAAGGATACATTCCCCCGAGTAACAGTTAAGTCGAGACGACCAGTCTCCCCAAAGCTAACGGTCGTTTAGCACCCTCAGCTAGCTGTAAACAGCCGTTTTCTGTTTAGTTGGTCTTCCTTGGCATTAAACTGAGGTTCTGTTGTCTCTTTATCACGAAGGGCAGAGTTTACAAAGTTTACTTCTTCTATAAAATCGACTAGATAGCTGGACAAGGCTTGTATTTTCGAAAAAATTTGTTAGCTGGCTAATATAAACATATAAGCTAGGTAAGTGTTATCGAGTCACAATCTTGCTTTTTCTATCAGCTATCAAATGTCTCTATCAAATTATACTCCTCCATCTCTTTAAATTAATAGACATTATAATAATTTTAATGAAGAGCTATTCTCAGTGTGGGATCCTCAGTCAGTCGATTTATCTGTTATTTCTATACTAATCCATCTAAAAATGTTGACGAAAAACTCAGCTGTCCTTATTTATTAGGCTCGTTTGAGAGTTTCAACCTATAGCTAATGTTCCCTTCTTTGGTCCTGTCTTCAGATCCATTGCTTTTTGCTTTCCATTACTTGTTTTTGGCAGCTATCAGTTAAACACTTCAAAGACAAAAGTATTGGGACGCCTGACCATTCTACTAACAGGGACTTTAATGATATTGCTTACAGATACGTAGATTTTAATATGGAGTTGGTCCACCTTTGCAGCTATAATAGCTTCCACTCTTCTCTGAAGGCTTTCCACAAGACTTTTTGGGGAAATGTGTGCCCATTCATTCTGTAGAGCAATTATGATGTCAGGTACTGATGTTGAACAGGTCTGGCATTCAAATCCATTCCAGTTCATCCCAAAGATGATGGATGGTGTAAGATCAGGGCTCTGTGCAGGCCAGTCAAGTTCTTTTAATCTAGCCATGTGTTTATCTTTGTGGACTGGGACACAGATATGCTGGAATGGAAAAGCTTCTTCCCCAAACTGCGTCCACAAATTTGGAAGTATGGCGTTGTCCAAAATGTCTTGGTCTGCTGAAACATTAAGATCCCCCTCACTGACAGTAAGGGGCCTAGACCCAACTCTGAAACAAAGGGGTGTCACAGTACTTTGGTCCATCGCTCGTTCTGTGATCAGTGTTCAGTGAATGGGGTTTTGTGAGAATCAGAATAAACTGGAGCACTCTAATGGGCTGTCTTCATCTGGTGTGTGTATATTTTAGGGATGCACAATAATATCGGAATTAATATCAGCATCAGTAAGATCTTAATCATACCCAATCCCATGTGTCACCCTACATTAATAAATGTTGTATTTCTCTGTAATGGTTGCTTAATTATCGAGATTGGCTGGTATGAGAAATATCAGGCCGGTAACCTGCCGTACTCCTATTGGTGTGTCCCTGGTAATATTAAATATGTTAACTAATCTGAATCACTAACATCAGAGTATGTGCCCACCTGCTTAGTAGCTTCAGCTAAATTAAGCCGGCAGGCGTTCCCTTGACAATACGTGTTACACTAAGTGAAGTGGAATGAGATTCCACTTCACTCTGTTGTAAAGTGAGATTTTTTTTCCAGACATCACTGCAAAGCCAGTGAAGACATGAATGGAAATGAGAATGTGCTATTTAAAGCCGCCATCAGTGTCTGTGTTCACCTGGGAAGAAAGTAAGTGAGTGAGTGAAACAGAACCTCGTCAGTGAAATGTGAGGAGCAACTCAGGGAGCAGCTCGTGTTGCGGGACACTGTTTTTCAATGGCCCCTGCTGAAGGGGCATTTATGCTTTTGGTCTGGTTCCCTTGGTCCCTAGCAAAGCAGACATTGAGAGATTCTCACGTTTTAGCGGTAGTTCGCCCTAGGAATGTACAATATTGCACAGAATATTAGTACTGCGATTATACTGAAACATATCTAGCAGTATAATCACAATCACAATATCTAACAGGATAATCACATTCATAATGTCTAGCATTTTGGCTCTAATTCACTTTGTGTTCACATAAGGGCTACACGATATTGACAGAATATTGGGATTATGATTATAGTGCCTCGTATTGTGATTGCGGTGCCTTTCAGTAGATTAAAATGCCAGTCTCCTCATTTTTCTGCATTTAAAAAGGCTTGAAGTGTTCTCGGGTTTGCTTGTTAATCTGGACTAAGGATCACATTACTGTGTCCTCACATGCCAAGGTGCTTTAAAAGGAACCACACCTACCATCTCTTAATTTTCGATACTTAATTCTTAACTCTCGCTTTGGTTCTTTGTGTTCTGCACTACGCTGTAAAAACAACTTGTGACCACATACATTCATTTTATTCAGGTTGACTTTTTTTCCCTTCCTGCCTCCACTCCATCTACAATCTGAAGAGTTCTCACACTCAGCTTGTGTTCACTTTCTCACACTCCTTTTATTCTCTGGTGTCTGCTGTTTGCCTTGCCTCAGTACGGCTCCATCTGTGCCAGTGGTTGGACACAATCCCTTTGTGACTTGTTTGGGCAAGAGCTGAGGGTAGCCAAGAAGAAAGAGCCAGGCAGGGAGGTCTGGTTGCCTGGGTGCCCTCAGAGCGTTTCACTGCTTTCATTAGTATGCTACTACATTATATGGCCCTCGGTGCTTAGTATTTGTAACTCAAGAGGGACTCAAATTGAAGAACACTAAAATGTTTGCAGCATTAACTTGTCTGAGAGTCAAGACCATGCATGAGCTGTTGCCTGGTATTCCGCCTGGCAGGTTCTACTTATCTTCTCCTCTGCATCTGTGCAGTCATACTGTTTTCCAGGCTCTGGTGCGTTTTAAGCAGGGCATACACCACCAGCAGCAAATTTTCACAGTCTTATGGTTGGAGGCTCGGTCAGAAGGATGGTCTGAAGGTGAACGAATTCATCTGGATTATGCTGGCCTGTTTGGAAGGTTTATAAAGGTAAACGTTCTGTAGTTTGAGGCGTTCAGTGACAAATGTTCTTGTGACGTACTATTATTTCTAGCTAAAATAGACACTGCTTCCCATCAGATGTGTTTCAGGACTGTTAATATAATACATAAACGCCCGTTAACATCCGGAGCTGTGCGCTTGTATACAACTGTGATCGGTTGAACAGGGGTATTGATCATTTTAAAACTGGTCAGTAGACCAATGAAATGTATTGGAAGAGAGAGAGCGAGGTCTGACAGAGTGATAGTCCCATACCGATGTCGAGGATGGAGATCCACACACTAATGCCCAGGCCAGTAATGTAAAATGAGATGAGTAAAGAATTGGTTTTCATTGTGACCCTCAAGGGCCCCCAGACGTTCCAGATTTTTCCTTTATCTTCATGCGTTGGATTAGAACAAGAATGTGGATTGTCTGTGGGACTTGAGGACAGGTTTCAGAACCCCAGGACTAAACTGTTCTTATTTGGAGTAAAATAATTGCACAATTATAGGTTTGAAATATAAAATTTTTTTCAACTGATTCCAGTATAATTTCTCCTCTCTAATCCTATTTTGGATCTAAGTTGCTCTTGTCTCTCAAACTAAGTAAGATCTTGCCTATTTTACATAATGGTACCACTGCTTAAATCAATATGAGCCATAGGTTCTGCACTGAATGGACAAAAGTATTGAGACACACCTGGTTTTCAGGGTTTGGGTTAAGGTCCTTGCCTCCAGTGAAGGATAATCTTAATGCTTCAACAGACCAAAACTTTTGGACAACACTATTCTTCCAACTCTGCAAACCCAGTTTGTGGAAGAACCTTTTCTGTTCCAGCAGGACTGTGTCCCAGTGCACAAAGAAGCTCCAAAAAGACGTACTGGAGGAGTTCAGTGTGGAAGAACTTGACTGGTCCACACAGAGTCCCGACCTCAACCCCATCCAGCACCTTTGTGATGAACTGGAACGGAGATTGTGATCCAGACCTTCTCGTCCAACATCAGTGTCTGACCATATTAATGCTACAGAATGAACGGACACAAATTCTCAAGAACTCCAAAATCTTTTGAAAAGTCATCAGAGAAAAGTGAAAGTTGTTGTAGAAGCAAAGGTGGACCAACTCAAGATTAAAATCGATGGATTTGAATGCACGGACATTAAAGTCCCTATTGGTATAATGGTCAGGCGTCCCAATATTTTTGATCATATAGTGTAAATGCACCATTCAGAACCCGAATACCAGTATATACACAGCTGTGAACCAGGGAAGGGGGTTTACGTTCCTTCTCAGACTGTCTTCAAAGCTGGCAAAGGACTCCACCCTGTTTTACTCCTCCAGGATCCTTTCTTTTTTGTGTGTGCTCCCACAGACCACCACACTCTGTTCAAACATGTTTCCTGCTCAGGGGTTTTGTTCCTTTTATGAGGTCATTTTCATAGTTTAGCAGTGCCATCATCAGAGTTTCACACCGTTGTGTGTTTGGTGTAAATACGCCGCATTTATTTTGGAACAGTCAGACATGTTCTTTCACTTATTGTTTGCAGTTTAAGAAATTTGAAAGACTGGCTTAACTTTGATTTAAAAGTGTTCACAGGCATCATTAATCTGTAGAGTCTCATTAATGTCACTACAGTTTACATTTGGCTTCACTGACAGATTTAATGGCGTAATTATAGGAATTGACGAACTTTCCTCTGAAGTGAACTGTAAAAATGTTTAGCGTGGCATATTATTATTCACATGTTATTATACTGTTAATATCTTTTTAAAGGAAAAACCTCTTGAAGCAGCCCTGCCTACTAGCCATCTCCAATTAATGTTTTTCATTTATTCAAGCTTCAGCAAACCTGATGCAACCAAGAACTTTTTGGCTCAAACACTAGAATAGAAAAAAAAAAATTGCTGGGTAGTTCGAATTCTGCATGCAAATTTTGCCACCCTGTTCACACTTCATATAAGCTACAAAAACAGCCTGTTTTGTGACATCACTTTACATGTCTTATTTATCCCACAGCAGTTAATTCGTGCTGAAGTTTCTTTTTTTTTGAATGAGCTGCAATTCAGGCCAGCCAATTAGGAAAGAGATCATTTACATATATCAGCCTTAAAATGACAGTAACAAAGGTTTAGTCAGCCAGTTTAGTTCTGTGGTTGGAAAAATGGTCATGTGATTATGAAACCCTTTAGCCATCAGGGGAGAAAATGAAAGAGAAAGAAAATGTTGAATATGAACCCTCACCCAATCAGTGCCTTTAATGTTTAAATAATTAGCCTTTTGTCAGATTACACAACACCTGTAATGTTCATCTGGAGCTATGTCAGTGTGTTGGTTTGTGCATGTTTTGAAAACACTTTCATCTTCAGATTCATCTGACAGATTATTGCATTTCAGTATGTTGTTGTCTAACTCAGTATTTTTATATCAGAACCCCAAGATGCCTGAGGTACGGGACCTGTCGGATGCCCTACCAGAGATGTCCATGGATCCCATCACTGGTGTAGGTGTTGTTGCCTCCAGAAACAGAGCCCCCACCGGCTATGACGTGGTAAGTGTCTTTAAATATGATTTGAAACTGCTGGTTATCTTTGGTACAAAGAGTATATTGGTGTTGATTTATTTTTTAGTTCAGATTGCTTTGGCCACTAGAGCTCTATTAAATAGAAGCAACATTAAACAAGGGGATTTGAACATGGATACGTGTACAGTTCAAATTTGCACCTGTGTAGAGTGAAAAACTGTGTTGTGGTTAAAAAAAAGCCTATTTTTATAGTGTAATTTGTTTTTTGTTGTTTTTTTTTTTTTAAACAGTTTTTTTTTTTATCCATAGAAAAATGTAAAGATTAACACATATCCGTACTGTACAGTTTACACCGAACTCTTGCAGTTCTAGTTAATACCGATGTGACCCCTGTATATACTGCTGGTTGTTTATGTTTGGGGCAGTGCTGAGCAGATTGCCTTGGTAACCGCCCCGCCCAAACATAAACAACCACCACAAGAACAAGGGGCCTTTTTATCTGTGTTTAAAAAAAAAAGACCTGTACAGGTTTTAGCATCAAAAACAACTATAAAAGCTTGACTATAACAACTACCTTGACAAACCATTTAGAATCAGAATTAGTTGGAGTACACTTTCTCAAAACTGAATGAGCTGGAATGTAAAATCTACAGTTGACCTGCCAAAATGCGTGAGATTATATTTATGCAGAAATTTCATTAGTCAACACGAAAACTGGCTAAGCCTGCCTGTATGGTGCTGATGACATTATAACAGGATATTTACCCTAATTATAAAAACATGATAACATGCTGCTGCAAGTAGTGGCACTCATGCTTAGACTGTCAAATGAGTGTCAAAGATGGAAAGATGTTTCAGCATGCTGCTGGTGTTTACACAGATATCTTAATGATCATACACACATTGACAGTAACACGGTTTATTTCTCATAAAATGAAGCCATGCCTTGCACTACTATTTCATCCCCAGCTATGATTCCTTCTTTTTGAAAGTGTCAGTGTAAACGAAGAGTTTGCTTTCATGATGCCTGAGTTTTTGCAGTTAGTGTTAGAGAAACATCAATAAAAGGAATCGATAATCCCTGAGGCATTGTATTCTCAATGGATCGGACAGTTTGGAAATCAGTTCTCAATTCTCATCTCTAGCCAGACGCCTATTTTTCATCAGTGTCTGTGGTTTTCATGAAGGAAGGAAATTGCTAGAGACCAAAGGGCATGTCAGCAATACACTGATACATTTAAATAAACCTACATTTTTTGCTGATATTGGAGGCTTGGTGAAAGAATCCATATTTCCTCCTGTCTGACAGTTTACTGATTAAAGTAGTTGCTAAATCCTGCACTGGCTTAAGGCATCCATCTTTTTTACTCTCCCTCCAATCACTGATTTCCTGCTCCACCGCAATATTGATTTTGTTCATTTAAATGTACAAAGCGGGGTTTCTGGCTGATTTTCCAATCTATAGTACTGATCATGACATAAATTTGCCCTTTATGTACTAAATAAGTCATGATTCTGCATGGCATATCTCCAAAAGTGTGATCACTGAAATCAAGAGTCTGTACACAGAGTTTCTTTTAGTGTGTTTTACGGGTTGGTCTACATGCACTCAGAATTTGATGCAGTTTGTGCATCAATTACATTTAAGCTTCAATTATTCTTTGCCACTCATTATTAGTGATGCTCCGATCGATCGGCCGAAGATCGGTATCGGCCGATAATCACACTTTAAAACTCGATTGGGACTCACGCGCACACACAACAGGAGAGAACTCACACACACACACACACACACACACACACACACACACACACACACACACAAGAGGAGAGAACTCGCACACACAACAGGAGAGAACTCACACACACACACACACACACACACACAACAGGAGAGAACACACCCTCGCACACATAAAACAAGTAGACTACCAGTTATTTCTTTTTATTTGTATATTTTGCCCTTAAAACGTTAATCTCTACAGCTTCAGTTACTTTCTCGCCTGCTCTCAGGAAGTGCAGTGGGTTTGTGGTGTTTCTTTTGGCTGGCGTACTTGTTGTCGACACCCCAGCATGGACCATAACAATGCTTCTTGTGTGAAGTGAGGCATTGAGGGTTTTTTGTGAAATCCCACTCCCCCACCAATCTCAGCAAAGTTCAAATCACAAACCGAAAGTAGTTTTACATGCAGACACAGACAGGGAATGGGCACAAGAGAGACCTCCGTTGTTTCCAAAGATTACAATGGCTTGGTTTGTCTTTTTGGTGCGTCTCAGCGGCGGAGGTCCAGCTGTGGACATCTGGGACTCCCCCAAAGCCCAAGCAATTGGACTCTCTGTGTTGCTAGAATTTCCCTCCCCAAACCATTGTTAAGTGTTATCAAGATAATAAAAATTGGAAGTCATTTTCATTTACCGTGCTAAAAACTACTACATCAGTTACAGTGTGCTTGTCAATGAGGAACTGGACTGTATGTGTTTTTTAATAGCAGTGGGTTCGTCTGTGGTTATTGGACCTGTTTAAGGGAAATGCCCCTATCAAATCTTTTCCTTGGTATCTGAATTCTCTCTGATACTTACACAGTATGGACAAAAGTATTGGGACGCCTAACCGTTACACCAACAGGGACTTTAATGAAATTGCATTTAAATCCATAGTCTATAATACGGCTTTCCACAAGGGTTTGGTCTTTCTGTGTCTATAGAGAATTTTTTAGGTCAGACACTGATGTTGGACGAGGATCTCTGGCTCACAATCTCCGTTCCAGTTCATCCCAAAGGTCTGGATGGGGTTGAGGTCAGGACTCTGTGTGGGTCATTCAAGTTCACACACACACACACACACACAAATATATATATATTAGGGCTGGGAATTGAAGGCGTTAATTAGATTAATTAATCACAGAAAAAAAAGCGTGTTAATATTTTTAACGCAATTAACGCTTTACGTTAGTGCTGGGCGATAAAACGAACTCGATTTATTATCGAGAAAACATCAGACCGTTTACGATGATATGCGGAGGCTATAAAACTCGATCAAACTAGTTTGCTCAGTTTTAGAGCAAGCGCTGATACAGACAACCCAAGGGCCAATCGAGCAGCACGTTAGGTTTGTATAACAGCCAATCACTGACGACATTAAAATTTTGCCCCTCCTCTCCTAAAGACGCAATTTTGTAAACATTTGCAACGTGGGCTTGTTTTGGAAAAAAATACGTCTGGCAGCACTGCCGCGCCGGTGAGTGAAGCGGAGGAGGAGAATGTATTAAATGCACAGGAGGAGATAATACCGAAAACAGTCC
>JBBMFX010080796.1:0-10250 GCA_037832545.1 Rhabdalestes septentrionalis
CTCTCTCTCTCTCTCTCTCTCTCTCTCTCTCTCTCTCTCTCTCTCTCTCTTTCTCTCTCTCTCTCTCTCTCTCACTCACAGACAGAAGAACACAGACATATGCACACACAAGCATTCATTTGACCCCTAATTTATAAAGAAGACATGACAAAACACCAGGCAGCTCCAACTGGGGTGAAAACTCCATCTGTTCTGGGTAGAAGGACTTTGTTTTTGAAACACTGCCACTGTTGAAAAAGAAGGATAATAAGGAATTCCTGGAGTTAAAGTGAAAGTTAAGCAAAAAACATAAATGTACAGAATTTTCACAGTTCTCCCCTTCATAATATAAGGGGATTCTAACACAATATAATGTACTGTTACCTATAAACATGGTCAAAATTATATAAATCAGGCCTCAAGATGGGTTTTGCTACTGTTTTTTGAAGCTCTTTCTGCCTTTACTGATGTCTTCTTTTGACATGAAAATGCACTGCCCATACTGTCCAGTCTAACCTGCACTTACATAGTATTTCGATGTTCATTCTTCTGTAATTTGTATGAGGCTAAAGTGACAAATATCTGCTTGACTCGACTTGTGAATCATGTATGTGTTGAATTGCGGAATGAAGATATGATCCATCCAGATTGGACAATGTTTTAATGGTTGCTAAGGAAACTGATGGTCCTTTAAGATCATATTTGCAGATGCAAATGAATGCTTCTTAAATAAGTGCATTAAACTAAATATGTATGTTAACTGCTAACTAACTTTAGCATTTCTGTCTTTGCCTTTTTCAGTACAGATTGTTACATCCTTTTACTGACAATTATTCATGCAAATGGAAATACAGACTTACTGCAGCATAAATAAGATGTTACAAATGATGTGCATTGATCTATAAAATTGACAGCATAGAAAATTGTGGATTTACCATTGTTTGCTCAACTGAATATTTACATACAACCTGAGCTAATCATTGAGATATTCAAAAATATACAATTTAGCTCATTCCAATACTTTCACTGACTGGAAATGATTCAAGCTAATTAATACAATGATGTCATTACATTTCCATTCAGACCAGCACTGTCAGCTACATCCTGTCACTTGTGGATTGGACGCATTCCTAAGACTGTGTTCACAGAGGGTTATGGCACTGGCCAAAAAGACCCCAACAAATTACAGCCATGATTTCTTATGAATAAAAAAAATTCCGCTTTAAGCATCTGTACACAAGCACCATGTTTTGTTTTGTTTTGGAGTTTTTTGACTCAATACTAGAGGTTTATAAGGATATGGGCAAAAATTTATCAAATGAATAGTTTAGCCAAAAAAAAAATCCATATACCCAAGGACCAAATCAGGGATTTATCTATAGAAATGATTTATGTAGGGGAATTGAATTACTCTAGTTGGTGTTAATTCAAACCAATTTACTAAATAATTAATAATGAAAAAACGTTGTCCTCAACGTGTCCCACACATATCATCTTTAAATGAGGAAAATACTTCTATGGATACGCTAGTTAGCTTTGAACATTAGTTCTGAGCATTCATTTGAAGCAGCCATTAAATAATTTTATTTGACTATTAATGATAAAACATGTCAGGGCTTCACATGCCTATGCCTGCTAGAGCCAGTTTATAAGCATGTCCTGGAATTCACAACAGTGCAATAATATCAGAGGGAGCCTTTTTTCTTTTCTTTCTTGAGGTTGACGGAATATTTTTCAGATGCTCCAGGATTTTAAAACAATCTTAATTCTTGCATGTTTAGGAAATAAACACATACCTATCTCAGCTTTAACTTAAAAGGAATGACAAAATGTTTTTGTAGGTTTACATGAAACCCTAAGGTGGGTCCCACAATAATATGATTCCTCTCTCGTCCCTTGTGTCATGTATGTGTGTGTGTGTTTGTGTGTGTGTGTGTGTGTGTGTGTGTGTGTGTGTGTGTGTGTGTGTGTTTGTGTGTCTCTGGTATCCCTGTGGATGTTTCCAGGTGTTATGTGTTTGTCACGCTGGTGTTAAGTGGTTTATGTCAGAGATAGTTTGTCTCAACATTCATGCTGCTCGTTCGTGCAAGCAAACAAGCAAATCACATCCATCAGTGCACACGGTTCAGTCTGTACACATGTGTGTGTGAGTGTGTGTGTGTATAATATGTTAAATATTAGCAGAGTGATATATAAAAAATACCACAAAAGCGGTGACAGAAATATCGAATAATTTGAATGATACTGAAAAGAAAAAAAGAGACAGAAACCTTGCTTTTTTTTTCTCTGTCTCCAGTGCTGGTCAGCATAGAAACCCTTAAACAGAGCAAGAGCAGCAGATCAACAGTGAAATATACAAACACAACTGGCTATAGTTTGGACATATGTTCTATGCCGTGTTCTGCCTATGTCATTGTTAGGGTCTCCTGAGGTTAAAAGCAGCCCCCTAGGACTCCCGAATGCCACAACTGTCAAAGCCTTGAGCCTTTCATTGAGATATAATGAGTTCAGTCCCCCAGTGCAGTGATGCCACAGCCATCCATGGTCAGGAGGCTAAGATAGCATATTTGGCCTCGCTCTCTAGATAGGAGTGATGGACCTCCCACTCCCCACCATTCAGCGTGATGGTAGCCAGGGCAGGCACCTGTTAACTGGCATAACAAAATTGTCAGTTACGGACCTCCTCCAAGTGTGCTGAGCTATCTAATGACACTGCATTAGCAGTAGTTTGAAATGATGCAGTGGCTGGTTTTACTTGACACAGAGGGGAAGCATGTGACCTTTCCAGCATTGGTAGTATCATGTGAGTGCATCTAAAACACAAAGCATCCAGGGTTAAAAGTGAAGTACATGTCAACAAGACAGGACGCTGTGTTTTTGTAGAAGTGTCTTAAATTAAAAAGAAAAATGCAAAAATCCATAAAAACGCCTCCTGCAGTGGAAAATTCAGACAGCTATCTGCAAGAGCGTTTTGCATTGTAACAGTGGAGCGACGAAGAATCACTTTGCCCCCCATGATAAAACATAACATAAAATTTTATTTAAGACAAGGTTTAAAAAAAAACTATTATACCATCATTACCAACATTATCTTTAGTCAAATGCATTGAAATTTGAAATGGGATTGAAATGTGTGTGTGTGTCTGTAAAATGTTATTTACATTGTTATAACAATTTTGATGACACACTATTCATTTATTTAGTACACCCATAGTTTTTTGAGTTTCCTCACAAATTGCCTATTTGGACCCATGAGGTTTTGGCCTGACAGTCATGAAATATATATTAAAAAAAACTACACTAAACTGAAAAAGCAAGAAAAGAAAGAAGCGCATGCAAGATTGAGAGAAACATCAGCTGCACTCTGGTCATATAGTGTTTAATACTATTATGTTCTGACTCATGGGATGAGCAGCCCAGTGTGTGTGCAAGGTTCCTTTGTGTGAACAAGTCTCTCTCACGCATCCTAACCAGGCCGATCCTTACAAATTAGAGACACACACAATCCAGATGCTCAAACTACTCAAAATATTCAAAACATTTACTGATTCTGCACTTTCAGATGATACTGAGTAGTCAAGCTGCAGAGAGTAAACAGCTTTACTTCAGACTACAGACAAATATCTAGGGTTAAAGGTGAAGTATGGGTCAACAAGGCAAGTCACTGCATTTTTGTAGAAATTTCACTGCAAGTTTGATTGTGGTCCACCACCTAAAAATATCCAGCCCAGTGTTTCTATATCTGATTGTACTCTGGCAAGGTGGAACTACAAGGGGGATTGTATAAAATAGCAATAACTGTAACATTTAAGAGTTATCAGACTAGGCCTTAGTAGTAATTAGTTTATTTACACACAAACTCTGTTCTGTATGTTTTCATTTTTATGATGGATTCCCCAGTATAGTATTCCATATGTAGTCCTTGAATAAATATGTCTCTTAGAGGTGGGATGATACATCAGGAAAACTGACCTTCTAATTATGATATCTTCTGCAAATTTTTATTTGAACAACATCCGGCAAGTTTGCCAAATAATCCAGTCTTGTATATGCAAGTCACGCATCACATTCTTCCTGCTCCCCAGCTCATCTTTTTTCAATCAACTCTTTCAGATTGTAACCCAGTATCATGAGTGTATAATTACATCACTTAAACATTAAGAGGCATAGTAGAAATACTTTGTAATATCTGGTGTTCTTTTATACATGGTTTTTAAAAAGGACATCTTCAAAAACAAGGATTCTGTGGACAAATGTAGATTCCAGAATTTTAATCTATGCCAAACTTGCTGTCTGTAGATAGAAGGGGAAATGTTTTATGATGAAAAGTTATTGTTGTGTTTTGCACAAAGCAAAACAGTAAATTTTATTGTTGCATTTTTGCACAAAGTCACTGTGTTCTGGTCACTACTAGGATGAGTGTGGTCCACCACACAAAAGTATCCAGCCAAGTGTTGCTCTGTCTGGAAACTGACCACTGACTGACTAGGACAAGTCTAACTGAACACCAGCAAGGTGAGACTTCAAGGGGGCTTCTTTAAAGTGGCAAATAATATATAGCTGCATTTTTATAGTCCTAGACTAACATAAAAAAGAAGATTCCAAACTTTCAAAGACTATAGACCATATCATAATACAATGCAACATTATGTAACACTTTTTTTTAAACAATATTACAGTGATATTGAGTGATACTAAACTACAGTTATATTGCAGGTCCACCAAAGGAGCATTCTGCTCCCCTGGCCTGATTCTTTTGTAGAGCAGATTCACGAAACAGTCCTGTGCTGACAAAATTGTGTCTAATAATATCGAGCCCCGGGGCTCCACTTTGTGTGAGAAGGTTGCTGTGCAGAAATTGGCTTAATTGATGACTAACGCCTGGGGTGACTGCCAATTGTGGTAGAGCAGTTCCTTTAGTCTTGCTTTAGTATGACTTGTGGGAGTCAGAGTTAAAGAAATAGTTCACTGAAACAACGGAATTAAAGCTCTCCACTTCCCCCAAATGTAGTCGATCATTTGTGTCAGAGGTTCGTTTCTTTAGTTTTTAACTAGACCCGCTAGACTAATGGAACTAACCAGTAATAGGAGACTATTCCTCACCAAATAGTGTTGTGAAAGCTGATAGCGTAAATCATCACACACTCACCTCAAACTGTGCTAATGAGTAGTAGACTTGCTAATGAAGTGTCTGACACTTAAAGATATTCTGAAATAAACAAATATCACAGAGCTACAACAGTATCAGCAGTCATTAAAGATCCTTTCAAAGTTTATTAACAAAGATGAGGTCACAAAGCTGTGTTCTCATTCTGGCAAAGGAAGCAAGCCCTTCTGTCCTTGATCTGGAAACGGAAAAACGAAGCCTTCTGTCCTTGATCTGAGTAAGCAGACGGAGGCCAATTTAGAAATGTTCTCGTGTTATTAAGGCTAAAAATATCAAAATGTTCTGTGTATAGTCATTTGAGAAGTTACCAGCCTGGTAAGAGCTCTAAAAAGAATTTAGTTTAAGTGAAAGTTTCAGCCTTTTGGAGCAGAGGGTAAATTATACAATGATGGTCATGGGGAAGTAAAAGGGAACCCAGTAGAGTGCAGACACACACTTTAGTTAACTAAAGTTAATCCTTACAGTATCTTGCTTGTATAACCTAATGTTTGTAGTCTGTAGATCGGGGTGGGCAAACTACGGAACAAGGGCCACGTCCGGCCCATTGGTCTTTTTAATCCAGCCCACCAAAGATTGTCATCCACATATGAAGTTACTCAAATTAGGAACCACATACGCCAATGCATATGGGCGTACCACTTAAAACAATGGGAAGTTTGGATCTTTTCAGAGAGCTGGCTCATCTGGCAGGGTCCCAAAGAAGAGCCGGTTCTTTCGGCTCCCAACAGCTCGTAGTTTATCATCATCTGTAGCCTCGTATTTTAGCCTAACTTGGTGAATATGAATGCTTTGTGTGTTGATAAACCCTTATTTGACTTTTAAATTGTTTTACAGTTGATTTTTATAGCAATTTATGGATTTAATATTTTTATTGCTCTGTTTTTTTCTTATCATGATGTTTGTGATTGACACAGTGTAGGACTCACATTGAGTGATGTTTCCTGCTATGTCAGTTTTTAACATATCTAAAAACAAAACTTTTCTTCCTCTTTGACCTACACCACAATTAATACATTTACATAAATATTTACAAAATATTCTTATACTTCTGATTATCAGTAGCATCTTATCAAAATTCAAAATGTACTGATTTTTACAATGGGAGAAAATTAATATTGAGCAGAATTTAGTCACTTCGGCCCTCCAACACAGTTTTCATGTGGCCCCCTGTAGAAATGAATTGCCCAGCCCTGCTGTAGATGATGATAACACAGATCAGACCACCAAAGACACACACACACACACAAAACAGAAGACCACTGAAAAAACAGAAGCATGCAATGCTGTACCAAAGTCAAATATATCATGAACAGAGGGCTGTGTAGTAATGTGAATGTAAAAAGCTGTACTATTTGCCAAAGTCTGGTATGATGAGGTGAGTAAACATGGTGCAGTCTTCTTACCAACTTCCCTCTGCCTGCCTGCCTCCTCATCATCCTCCTGACATGCTTGTGCTTGCTGAGTTATATTTGCTCCTCCCTCTGCTCCCTTATTTCAGCAGCACATAAACACAGAAATCATTATCACACACTCTGATCTGTTCAGTATTAAGCCTGCATAAAAACAGAGGAAAATATAGGCTGCATTATCATATCACAAAGTCCTCATTCTTTCAAGTTTCACAACTTTATTTTTAGTACCAATTATGGGCTAGGAAATCTTCTCTCCACTTGCTCATGTTGACTCTGAATGAAACCTAATGAGTTTAATAAAGCAGTCATATTTTGACTCATACAGTTGCTTAGACTTCAGCGCACACACAGTATTTAATATGATTCTTTTTTTTATTATTATTCCTGAGGGATAAAAGGGGCTGACTATTAGAAAAGCTAATATAAAACACAGAAGTCTAACAAAATTCCACAGCCACATAAAGACTCTTAATTATAAACTGTACAGATATCTCTGCAACAACTAAACCTCAAGACTGAGCACCAATGTTTGATGCCCCCAAACTGTTGCTTTTACCATTTTCAAGTGTGTTTGAGTCCGAATTCTGAGAGTCAGTTATTTCATTGCGGAGTTAAGAGCTGTCCAAAAAATTAAACACAATGTCCAGTTACTGAAACTATCACCTGTGGATTCCATCATATTGCCTATAAACTGTTGGTCTTCAGCTACATTCTCCCTAGAATAGGCTGATAGAATTAACAGCAGACAACTTCTAACCAGCTGAAAGGCTTTCAAATCTGTGCTGAAATCTCCAATGTGTAATGTCTGTGTACAAAGTCGAACATTTTTAGTGTTTGTTGTTCATGCAGAATTTTCCTTTAAATATGAACATTAATAACCACTAGCTTATATCAGTTAAACGTATTGTTAGAACCTGGAAAATAACCATGACCATGTGTGCTTTCATGTTTATTATTTAATGACTGCATCAGGCTCTCAATATTAATGAAATTATGATGTTCATGTGAAAATACTGGAATATGACAAACTTTTTCTATCCATTCAGCAGTTATGATGAATGAGTTCCCATCTATCAGAAACGGTAATAGCTCATTTTGTCACAAAACCACTGCATTTTGAAAAATATAAGTGCATAATTACACACACTTTGATTAGGAGTGGATGAGAAAGAGCAACAGAGAGAAAGAAGAGTGAAGGGCAGAGTTATATGGAACATAAGGCACTTCCAGCACATTTGCCGAGGATGACTTAAGCAATATTGATAACCATCTGCAATGGATCTGTATTTTTGTCCATGTTTGGATGTAACAATATCCATATAATAGAAGCCAATCTGTATGTCGTAAAATGTACATTTTATTTAGTGAAACGTTTACATTTCCACTTACTAAACTACGTTTTAACTGGCCAAAATAAGGAAATTACAAATTTTGTGTAATCTTGTCAAGCGAACAAAGGGGCCAAAGACAAACACTCTGAATGGATAAGTGATTATGTGTTGTGTAAGACAGGGTTAATAAGGAGTTTATGGAACAGCAGCAACAAATGCTGAAAGTCTTCTTTATACACTTACATAACATCCTGTAGTGCAAAACAGCAAGACAATGGGTTCCCTTCTCTCTGGCCTTTAGTTCATTTTTAACAGACAAGCAGTTGCGCATGCACACACACACACACACACACACACACACACACACACACTCCTTCAAAGAAGTCCTTTTCAGACCAAGAAACACATCTGCATGACATTACCCAAGCGGATGTACAGTAACTCACTTAAAATTTGGAAAATAAGAGCGAGAATGTTAAAGAAAATGAGAGGGAGTGATAGAGAAAAATGATGGGAGAGAGAGATAACAAGAGTGAGATAGAAAGAATGAGAGAGAGAGACAGAGAGAAAGAGAAAGACTGCGTATTTTCCCCCACAAAAATATTCTATTAATACATCTCAAGCCTCAGCTCTTTTTGCAAACTCTCATTGACATGCATAATTACGTCCACTGCAAATAAACTAATTTGGGGTTTTTGGTTTGTTTGTTTTGGGATTTTTGTAATTGCAGATTCTGTGGAGCTATTTCATTTTATTTCACCCCTCATTAAACCGCACCACACAACACGCACACACATTCTTTATGCTTGTTTTTCTTTCTTTCTACTTTCTCCTACACTCTCTGTCTATTTCTCTGTCCCTCCTTTTTCTATCCCTCCTTCTTTAGTGTGAACACCTGTAAACAATCCGCTCACCTTGCTTCAATCAATCTGTGTTAGCAATCAACAGCCCTGTTCAACATGAAACCATGGAGGAGAGAATCCAAAAGCAGAATGTTTCACACAAATTACACAAATTACACCCCACTATTACATGGCAAAGCTACACTGGCCAATTTTAAGAAGCAGCTAGAGGCATACTTTTACAAACCTGGCCATTTGTAATTGCAGTCAGCATCTCACGTGTTTCACTTATAGAGCTTGAGGTGTGGATAAGTGTGGGGGTGAAACTAAGCATTTTAAATGTGTGGTGACACATCTCCCCATATTATATTGGTTCCAGCCCCCATCCATTCAAAGCATAACAAACCACAGTTATATACCAGAAGTAGCATTAGAATAAGACCCCCTCACATTATTATTACAATACTGTATGTTACTAAATAAATTAAACAACAGACAATTTTGTCAGGCAGTTAGTTAGTGGGTCACAGGTAGTCGTGCTCTGTTTGGGTTTGAGAGCCGGTTCCTGTGTTCCTGTGTAGTGGCCGCTGGTATCAGGGGCAATGTTGCCTCAGACCATTAACTCCTAAATGCCTTGCGCTGAAATGATGTTACAGACTTCAGTTACTGCAATTCATCCAATTCAGAAATTCCTCGTTGCATGAATTGTAGATAATGTAACCCCTATTAGCCGCTCCATCTGTCGGTTTGTAAACATAAACTTTCCACTTACTGGCCCGAGCAGCATGTTCTCGTCTCCTCCTTCATATTACAAAGCACCTGCAGCCAGAGTCGGAGTTGAAGAGTCACCAGGGCATGCGACTATTTTTTTTTTTTATCACATTTTTTCTATTTGGTCTGATCAAAAGAACACCAGTTTAGTTATGTTGTGATTCAAAATTGTATGGGCCACACTGATGACTGCGGTTTATTTGTTTGCATTTTAAACAGATGGGCACATGCAGCTTAACTGATGGTGTAGGATGTGACCTGCAGAGAGTTTTGATTTTGTCATGTGAAGTGACTTAATGTGAAACTCTCTCTCCTATTGAAACTTACTAAGTCAGAATTTCAGCAGGACTGGTGACAGGCACCAGGTGTTCATAGGGTTTTGCCTGGAAAAGCTAACTCTCTGAAGGTTATTACATGAAATGTTACAAATACACTGCCTGAAATCTGACACTATGTAATGAATGTTTTCTAAAAGTTTTGCCTTGTATTTAATCATTTTTAATCATATATATATATATATATATATATATGGGCATTAACACAAAAGTCGACTAGTAGTTTAGTCGACTATAAAGGCACACTGAGAGTACTTGACTAGTCGTGTTTTTTTCTCTCTATCTCTGCCCTGGCTTTGGACGTGTTGCAGTCTCTGCCTCTGATTGGTTTATGCTGACACGCACTCCTTGGTTTAAACAATTACTAGAGTCCCTTCATAAAAGGGGCGGAAACATTAGCACGTAGAGTGGAG
>JBBMFX010080910.1:0-10247 GCA_037832545.1 Rhabdalestes septentrionalis
ATGGTGTGATGTATGTGATATACATTTGAATTTCATATTTCGAGGACTCCATAAAGTTTTCCCTCACATGAAAACGTATTTGTTTAATGTGCGCTGCTGCTCGCTCCTGCTTATGAAAGAAGCAGCGTGTGGCGCATTGTGAACTCTTCCACATCCCAAAGCATCAGGCGTCCATATGATAGCCTTTGAACAATGCGCAAATGATTACAGGTTTTTTCTGGTCAGTGGCAAAATGACTTTCACTTCTCATAAAATAGCAAATTCGCGCTATGCGCCTCACCACACCCCTTCTTTTAAGTGACATGCCCGACAAAGCCATCTGCTATCTTGACAACGTACATTTCTGCTGGAAAAAAGAATGATGCGCTCGCACAAAATAGCAATGATGGGTTGCGCAAGTCGCAAAAGCATGGTGCGCCGTGTGAATTATCGGGCCCCCAGTCTTCCAGAAGGGTTAGGGTGAAATTGAACCCCACAAAATTAGTCCCACTCACTGGAGCCAATCAATCACCAATCAGAATTTGACTGGTGATTGGCTCCACTGCCAATTGTTCATTATATTGTTTAATATGAGAAATTTCCACAAAATTATTAGCTTTTCACACTGAAGGCTGCAGGCGTTCTCCTCTTGTTTTACTCAC
Organism: Rhabdalestes septentrionalis; assembly: GCA_037832545.1. Classification (NCBI taxonomy): domain Eukaryota; kingdom Metazoa; phylum Chordata; class Actinopteri; order Characiformes; family Alestidae; genus Rhabdalestes; species Rhabdalestes septentrionalis. The sequence continues at coordinate 642 of JBBMFX010080910.1, forward strand.
TTCTAGATACAGCAGTGTTAGTTATTGTACTACTGTAAAAAAGTTAAATATACAAAATGAATATCCTTCATTTATTTAAACAAATCTTAAAGCAGAACACGAGTATAAAACCTATTCAAAATGCAATAAACATATTTCCACTGACGGTAATAACCAAACGCAGTTACAAAGCAGGCTGTTTTATTGCCCTGCCTGCCTGGCTGATATAAGCCAAAGTGTTTATCAATGCAAATAAAACAAAACCAGTATTTACCATAGTCTTACATTTGTGTTTGTGGTCAAACAAAGCAGTCTGTGGCTGAAAGTGTTTAAAATCCTCCGCAGAAGTGGACACTTGATCTTCGCTTAAGGAACCCAAAGATTAAGAACTTTTGGTTACTCAGAGTTTTACGGTGCTACGCTGAAATTCACAGATGGCGGTTCCTACCAAGGTTGTTGGTCATTTTCTCAACCAAGACTTCGAAAAACTGAAGTCCCAGTGCTTGAGTAAGAAAGAATTATTCTTAGATAACACGTTTCCACCTGCAGCCCAGTCTTTGGGCTTCAACCTGCTTGGACCTCTTTCGGAAAAGGCCAAGGGAGTGGAATGGAAACGACCCAAAGTGAGTTAAAGCTGAAATGGTATTATAGTTTATATTTATTGTTATTTATGATTTATTATAGTGTATTTATTGTATTGCTATTGTTATTTTGATATCCAGCTTGTTTGGAATAACCTTTTACAATGTTTTTATATTATTATTATTATTATTAGTAGTAGTAGTAGTAGTAATAGTAGTAGCAGTAGTTTTTGTATTATTATTATCATTTAACATCAATTGTTTGGTTTGTTATAATACCTAGTTCTTTGGAACCTACTATGGTTAATACTAAATATGAATATTTAAGGACATTGTGAAAGACCCTGAATTCATCGTAAAGGGAGCTACAAAGTCTGACATTAACCAAGGAGAATTAGGTGAGTTGGAGATTTTGTTTCCACTAAGACTTGTATGTATATTTCACATGTCCAGAAATGCAGCAACTACTCCTGATAATGCAAATATTAGTTTGTAAAGGTTTGCTTGAAATGGGAGGTAATAACACACTTAAAAAATTCACACCACTTTACACTTCACCATGTTATTACAGTGAAGGTGCTCCCTCCCGGATGTTTGAAGGGTCTGTTAGTGCTGTTAGTACTAACTATGCGAGATGCTGATCTAATATATGCAAGACAGTGACCACGTTTTAAGCATTTCAGTATTATAGCAATGCAAAGAACTGTTTCCCTGGACCACCTAGTGGGCCAGGCTGTATGAGTTGGTGTCCCTTGTTGAATAACTGACAGACTGACTCACTGTTGAATACAAAGCAGAATAGAGGTGGCGCTAGACGCCTCATTAAATGTCTCGTGGTCACTCATACCCCAAAAGCAGACCTAACACAAATAATGAAAGGAATCAAGAACACGGTCAATTTTGCGTAAGTATAGCAAACAGTATACATTGGTGTGTGCAGGTATAAATTATCTTAGACTTATAAATCATCCCTGCAGGTGACTGCTGGCTGATGGCAGCAATTGCCTCTCTGACTCTGGACCAAGACATTCTGGCACGAGTGATTAATCCAAAGCAGAGCTTCAAGGAAAACTATGCTGGCATCTTTCACTTCCAGGTTGGCTTTATGTGCTCAGAAAATATGTCCTTCACATTTTCTATGGGTGCACTACCCTCCCACTGAGTTAACTGAGTTAAATGATATCAGTTACTGCGCAAAGTCAAAACTAGTCTTCAAAGTCCATTATATCTCACCTACTGGTGGCATCAAGGTACAACAAGTTGTCAGTTTATCAGAAATTGATTAATCTGGACGAATAGAAAAGCAAAGCAGAGCACTATTTCAATGGATCCCCTAAGCAAACTGGGACTGAGTCTGTTGAAAGTGGCATGCATTATTGAAGGAAGGAGGATGTTGATGCTGCTTATGTTTGATTGAAGCTCTCTCTCACAGCTCTGGCAGTACGGGCAGTGGGTGGATGTTGTCATTGATGATTTGCTTCCCACCAAAAATGGACGGCTGTTGTTTGTTCACTCAGCAGACAGAAATGAATTCTGGAGTGCACTGCTGGAAAAGGCCTATGCTAAGTGAGTAACTGATTTCATCAGTCTGAACCACTTTAGACCACCATTCATGGATTTTTCTTACTTTTGTAACTGGCCAGGCTTGGTAAAGATGGGTAAATATTTTTTTAAATATAGGTATTGAAGGATCAGGCCAGGGATTGCTCTAGCTGCCAGAGTCATAGGAAGGCACCCCTATGATTAGCGTCTATGCACTTATTCAGTGCCATAATGAAGGGAAAACATACTGTGCCAAGAATTTTAGTTGACACAGGCAAGGCTGGTAATCTCTCTTGAGTTTGTTGGCCATTTTTTAGTTTTGTGAGCTGCGTTGCTTTCTCTCCTACCACAAGACCTTAAAATAACATAAGGATATTAAAAAAACTTCTGTATTGGGGGGTCTTGCTCCAGTTTTTCTTGACCTTTGAGCAACTGGCCTCTCGATCTCCCATGAAAAGGGCCAAAGTCACTAACAATGGTTAAGAGGGACCTCATCAGTACACCTGGTCATTATGAAGATCCTGTTATGCCCTTTGGGTTGATGAATGCACTAGAGATCTCCCTAGGACAGGGGTGGGCAAACTACGGCCCGCGGGCCACATGCAGCTCGTTGGTCTTTTTAATCCAGCCCGCCAAAGATCGGTGTCTCATCTGTGTCTCGGGGGCGGGACCGGGCGGGACTAGCGGGGCTGAGCATGCAGTGTAATTTACTCAAATTACGTACACATTTGCATTGTGAGTACCACATACTCCAGTGCGGAGGGCCGTACCGCTTACAATGACGAGAAGTTCGGTTCTTTTCAGAGAGCCGGCTCTTTTGGGTCGACTCCCAAAGAAGAGGCCATTCGTTCGTCTCTCAAACAGCTCTTAGTTTTTTTATCACCTGTAGCCTCATATTTCAGCATGACTTGGCAAATATTAATGCTTTGTGTGTTGATAAACCCTTATATTGTTTTACATGCACACTGTCTTGATGTTCATAGTGTCTTGATTTTCATAGCGGAGAATGGAGCCTTTCAAGGTGAAAAAAGTGTTTGACTGGTTATTTCCCATCTCTTTTCTCCTTGTGCAATGCTTTTGAGCTTTGCCGGCACTATTATCTGTGCTAACTGAAAAACAGTGAGATGATTTCAGAGGATGCAATGCAGGATTTACCACAGACTATGATCCCTAAGTGGAAATCCTATCCAGTGGCAGAGCCAGGAAATTTTCTTTGAGGTGGCCTGAATGGAATGGTGATCATATTTGGGGTGGCAACAGGACTGAACTTGGACAGTGGAATATGCCCACAACACATTATGACACTCATACCCAGGCATGTCATCTTTTGAGTGCCAATTTAAGCATGCTCCTCAACAGCCCCTCAACAAGAAACGTGGGTGTTGTGGTGGCATAGCAGCTAGTTTGATGTTGTCGGGTGTGAAAGAGGGCTGCCAGTATGATCCATGGATGGTCTGTGAATAATAGATGCAGGCCCGGGCACTTATTGTTCATTCTGGCAACAGGTTTGGCTCCCAGCCAAGAAAGGACCTGTCTCACTAATAAGATACCATGGCCCCATGCTACACATTACACAGCCTAAAAAGTAGGAAAAATACTACAGTTACTTGACTCTGAGACACATTGATTGACTCATTAGGAGGTATCATTCTGCAATAATTGTTATCTGAAAGATTAAACTGGTGTATTAGCAAATGCAGGAGTTTTAAACAGGGTAACTTAGAGTACTCTCTTCAGGGTGAACGGCAGCTATGAGGCTCTGAAAGGAGGCTGGGCCACTGATGCTTTTGAGGACTTCACTGGAGGCATCCCAGAACGCTACGAGCTCAACAAAGCTCCTCCAAACCTGTTCAGCATCATGAAGAAAGCTCTCTGTCGAGGCTCTCTGCTGAGCACATCTATTCATGTGAGTAAAGAGAGAGGTGCTACTAAGAGACTGGCCCATTCTCTCTCTTTCTCTTACATGCACATATACACATACAAGTACAAGTCAACCTCCAGTGTGTTTTCTTTCTGAACAGGCCAGTGCAAATGAAACAGAGTCTAAGACCAAAGAGCACCTGGTCAGGAGACATGCCTACTCCATCACTGGTGCCGAAGTGGTCAGTCACACCAAATCTGTGCATACTTCTGCAAATACACTTGCACTTCAGTGGGTCCTGGTGAAAAAATCCTCAAACTTGCACACACTAGAAAACTACAAGATGATAATAGAGCATCTGTCAGTAGACCCAAAAGTGGCAGCCAGAACATTCTCAAAGACCCCCTTTCTAGTTGGGAGATTGTGTGATGGAGTACCCAGTTCGAAACCACAAGCTTGATAGATTGCCTGCAAAGTAACCTCTTGGTAGAGTTCCTGGTTAGAAACCACAAGTAGCTTTTCCTCAAAGTTGCCTAAAAATCCTCCAAGAAAACTTAAGGTAGTCATATCACAGTAACTGTAATCATAACTGTAAGATTTTGACTGTAGTTATCAAAATACATCCACCAAGCTAAAAAAAAAGTTTGAATAATAGCTAAAGCTGTGTATATATGTAGGGATTTGATGCTCTACTATGCCTCTGAGCATTGTGTAGTCTTTAGATGATGATTCTCTCGGCTTGTAGGTCCATGAGGGTGGAAATCAGGTCCAGCTGTTGTGCCTCAGAAATCCTTGGGGTCGTGAGGAGTGGGACGGTGCTTGGAGCGATAAGTATGTGCATCAGCTAACCACAAACCTCAGTGAATTAATCTGATACTGAAATAATGACAGTGTTGGATAAGAGGATTTTATCATCCCCAGTTCAAAGGAGTGGGACCGTGTCCTGCCTCAGGAGAAGGCCAATCTCAACCACTCTGCAGATGACGGAGAGTTCTGGTGAGCCTTGTTACTTGTTTCCATTTCTCTCTCTTTGTGCCCATGAAATAGACATTGTCTGTCCCCCAGGATGGCGTATTCAGATTTTGTGAAGCGGTACTCTATGGTGGAGATCTGTAACCTGACTCCAGATGTTCTGAGCAGTGATCACGTTGGCCACTGGGAACTTCAGCAGTTTGAAGGCAGCTGGAAACCTGGCATGAATGCGGGAGGCTCCAATATAAACGCAGGTACTCCCCAGGGTTTCAACTCAGGGAGAGCCACAGCCACTCTTTGTTAGGTCAAGGCTTTATTAAGAAAAAGAATGTAAGTGAAGGTTTCTGGACATTCTTGAAATGTATAGTTTGTCTAAAGCAATGGTTCTCAAACTTTTTTGTTCATTCCCCACTTAGAAAGAAGTGCCCCACCAGACCTATATTGTGCCCCCGTGGTAGGATAATAAATTATTCATGCCGGTTTACAATGACTTACTTTAATGAAATAACATCAACATCAACATCATCTCTAAACAGTAGCTTAACATTCTAGCACCAGATGCAACATTAACATTCAAAACATTAACACACACACACACACACACACACACACACACAAAAAGGCCTACTACTTAAATTGGCCTAATAATTAAATTGTGCTTGAGTTTCTCACTATTCACTGTGTAAAAATAAGGCAGGTAAACAAATGACTATGCTCCATCACAGCATTAGTGACTGCAATGAGACTGTTTTGCACTACACATCTTTTCAAAACGGGGTGCACGCTTGATACTGCCACTCTCGAAAAGGGGCGCTGCCAGAAATCTTGGGCCCCGTGAAAGATTATATTTTTGGGCAACATTATTATTAAAATAATATTACTAGCCCCACCTGCAGTACCTCCGCTAGGGGGCCACGCCCCACATTTTGTCTACCGGCTTTTTATGTCCTCGATTTGTTTATTTCTGGGAGTTCAAATGGAATTTTCCCAAACGAAAAAAAAAAAAAGTTAAAAAAACGTTAATTCGGACCAGAGGAATCAGTGTAGTGTGAAAAGGACCCAAAAAGGCAGAAAAATGCCACAATGTATCATTTGTTGCCCTTTATCTGGACCAAATTAACAGAACCACAGATTTGAAAGCACCCATAAATAGTCCAATACTCAAAAGAACAAAAGAAGTTAGGACCTAAACAGTGTATGGAAGTTTACTCAAAAATGAGCGGTCTGTAATTGTACCTCTATTATGTGATTAATTATAACTTGGGCAGACTAAGTTCTAAAAATGTGTATGGTGTGTAATAATGTGGATGGTGTCTAATAATGTGTATGATCTATTCTTTATTTTTTCAGCTTCATTCTGCACAAACCCACAGTTTGTGATAAACCTGGAACACAAGGGCCAGGGCGGAGGGAACAGCTTCTCCGTTCTTGTGGGTCTGATGCAGAAAGACATCCGCAAGGAGAAGAAGCTTGGTCATGACTTCAACAACATTTGCTTTTCTGTCTATTCCGTAAGACATTACGCCATTCCTACCAAACAGTAGTACTGCAGTATCAATAGATTAATGGAAAAGGTAAAAATGTCAAGTAAATAATTTACCATTTACCCCTGCTGAAGTCTATCATATAACAATTGATTCTTTAGTTTAGAACAGGAGTTTTCATTTTTACTCATCTCTTCTGTAAATACATTCCATAAAACTTATCTCAAACCAGTCAAACTGCATTATAGTGATGTGCGATACAACAGATTTCCTTTCCGAAAAATTCAGATCGGTATCGACGATACTGATCCGATACCAATATTTTGTACAAAAATGTAATGTGTTTGAAAAAACCCCAATAAAAAATAGTATATTTCAGATTATAGTTTAATAATGAATACAAGCCATCAGACTTCCTGTTCTTGTTGTTGAATTATGAAGAATCAGAAATAAACGTGAAATGTTGCATGTTAATTGATGCTGTTTTAACAGTATATCTTATAAATGAAAATGTAAATAGTCACTTGAAAATTTCAACAAAAATATTAAACATTCATACTTTTCCTCATTCATGACACACGAGAGGCACATCAACGTGTTGCAATGCATTTATACAGCCGTATTTTACACAGGACTACGGCAGGCAGAAGAGAAAGTAGTTTCTTCTAATTTACACTGTCCCAACAATACAGTTGCTTTCCACTGTGTTCCTGTTAATGATCGATTCTAAAACATAAATATTGTAGGAATCAATATTTCCATATCATTTCACAAATCGCTACTGCATTAAGCTTTTTCTTAATGTGGATCAGACTGGTGGTCATGGTTTAGGACACAGTATGTCTTCTTGTAACTTTGCTAGCATTTGATACTCACTGTATTCCCTGGATGCTAGTTAGAGCTTTAAAGCTTGCTTAACCTTTGAGTCCAGTTTTACAAACTGAAGCAAGTTAGATGTTGTAAGATATACAGCTTCGAAATGCAGACCGAAATGCCAAGGGTGTTCAGTTCTGATCCTGGAACAGTCAAATAAAAAAAAAAAAGATTAGCTTTCAGCTCATCTGCTAGCTGTCAGGGTTCAATGTTGTGTTTGAACAAGAAAGTGATCAAACTTAGTACAGCTTTCATCATTATTTATCTAAAATAATAAAATATCATCATACTCCATGATTTTAAAAGGTTAGTGTTTCTAGACACAGCACATGCTCTTCAATGCAGAAATGAATTGTGTGTTTTAGGTTACAGGTAACAAGGCCGGCGGTCTGAGCCATGAGGAGCTGTCTAAGCAGAAGGCCATTATAACATCCGAACATGTTTCGAGACGTGAAGTGTGCCAGCGCTTCTCTCTGCCACCTGGGAAATACGCCATCATTCCCTCCACCTATGAGCCGAACCATGGGGGCAGTTTCCTGCTGAGGGTGTTCTCTGAGAAGTAAAGCGCCTCCAGAACCTTGGTGCCACCAGAGCAGCAAACTGCTCCTGAATAACCAGCACAGAATATTGAAAAATTATACATTTGAAATATTCTATTCCCTAATCTATTAATACACACCTATAATAACACTGTCCAAACTTCTGGACAAATAAAAACATAAATAAAATAAACTGAATTCTTGTGTTATTTCTCCTTAAAATAAGATATGAATAATTTATTTTAAGACATGTGAATGATCATTTCAACTACGGGGGAGCAGGGTGACATGAGCTCCCCTGGAAACATGATTTGTGAAATTTTGGTATGTAAAATATTGTAAAATATTGATATGACGACCAAAAAATGCCATTTAGGGCATGGGTTCTCTCACAGATGTAAAATCAGTAAAATAAAATCATGTTTAGAGCTTATTACTCATGAAAAAATGTAGCATGCCCGCATGCTCATGGGGGTGCCGCCTTAAGCCCCGCCCACTGGCATCATCCATGTGCATTGAACCAGCATTAAAACTTTGCCTGTGTCTGTGTAAAATCTGCATGTCACTATTGTTTTATACAGTATTAAGCACACTTGATTTTAAATATTTGGGAATTTGGGAAAATAATAAATATAATAAATCTATATAATTTATTATACCTTATAAATGATAAATGTTAAAGTAAACACCACATTTTACCATTGCAATATTTAAAAAAATATATGTGAAGAGCAGAGTGTGTACATGTGTGACTCCATCAGAACCTGAAACAGGAGTGAAGCGGCCTGGACCGCCAAGCTTCTAGGGACGGCCCTGCTGTGTAAGTGAAACATGCCCACATGAGAAAAGTGGAGTTGCGGATAGATAATTTGCATACATTTATTTTCTCTTCCTTCTAACTCTCGCAATAAAAGCCCGCCAAACTCGTTCATGAAGACAAGCCTCACTCGAAAAGTGCTCTGGAAGGGTGGAGCCAGCAGTTGAAACTCTCACACCATAATAGAGAAGAGCAATGTCAGCAGGGGCCTACACTTTGGCCAGCAGGCGAGTCAGGGCTGCTGCTAAGCACTTGGACCAGGATTTCCAGGCCCTGAGGAGCGAGTGTCTGAAGTCTAGGCAGCTGTTTTCTGATCCTGCTTTCCCAGCAGCCCCCGCGTCCCTGGGTTATAATGAGCTCGGCTCAACCTCGGAGAGAACCAGTGGAGTGGAGTGGAAAAGACCCAGAGTAAGTGCTGCTGATATCTGTGGCAACTGTATTGCGGGGTAACTCTACAGGTTATCTCCTTTCTGTAACTGTAGGACATGAGTGTAGATAAGTGTAGATAAGTGTAGATAAGTGTAGATAAGTGTAGATAAGTTAAACTTGTGGTTGTGGGTTGAGAATTGTCGAAATTAATTTGAAGAAGGTTTATCTGCTCTCCTCTTTACTGTGTTACCTAGGAGTTGTGTTCCAATCCCCAGTTCATTGTTGGAGGGGCAACCAGGACTGATATCTGCCAAGGGGACCTGGGTAAGCCACTTCATTAGATCATCCTGTGTTGTGCCTGCACTCTTTGTCACTCATAGGAGCTTCACTGACCACACAGGTGCATGTTTTATTTTACAGTAACAAACTGTAGTTGAATGGACACACACACACACACACACACACACACACACACACACACTCACTCACACCCACACACACACACTCAGTCTCCAGCTACAGGGAACACAGCTTGGAGGCTGTCAACACACTCCGCGGCAAAAAGAGTAAAACTCTCATTCAAACCAGC
>JBBMFX010080958.1:0-10246 GCA_037832545.1 Rhabdalestes septentrionalis
CACACACACACACACACACACACACACACACACACACACACACACACACACACACACACACACACACACAAACATACACCCACTCTGCTATTAACATCATTGTTTTAATAGATTAATAGAAAAAAATAGATTAACATTTCAAGGTATAATAAAGTATTTATATAAATAATTTTTTTACAATTTCTCCCAACTTTTGAATATAAAACAGTTGTGACATGCACATTTTACACAGAAACAAATTGCGAAACCACTTGCCAGTTTAAAAAAATGATGTTTCTTAGTTGTGTCCATGGTATATCCTGGATGATCTGGTCATAAATGGGCAGCCTTAAATACAGGAGTGAAAATTTTGCAATGTGTTTCCAAGATCCAGTCATGACGACACATCTATAGAGTGAAAGCTCTTTAACTCAATCAACTGTGTTGCTGCGAAAGAGATGACAGCATCTTTCCTTGTTTCTTCACCCATTTGTTGTATACCAGTTAGTATGAACTGGTATACCTCTGAATGTGAACATTATCTCACTGGACATCCCTGTGTGGTATGATTGGCCAATGAATCAATGAATGGCACTTTTCCCCTTGCACAGGTCCCTCTAGGTATAGCGACGCATGCCTAAGCTGTACCCCAGCTTCTCGATGGCAGGGCCAAAAGCAAGTTGCAGCTGAGCTGATTATGTCCTGCTTTCTGATTGGTGACAAGATTGTCATGACCAAATTGGAGAGACACCACTATTCAGTTTTTACTGTATTTGAAACAAAAAACCAATGTACAGACAAACTAACTGGGAAGTGGATGAAGTACAAGCAGTGCTATCCGTTTGGGATGAAGATACGTTTTAGTTTCTATGAGGCTAACAAATTTCTCTTATAATGCTGTGAGAAACACAAAAATGTACCAGGACATCACTTACAAGTAAGCTGGATTTCATTCCTTCCATTGGCTTGTTATATTTATTAATCACATGCTGAACTATTTTGAGGTACAACTTAAACCTGAAATGAGAATATAAATAACAAAAGACGTTCTGCTGGGTCGACTCCCTGGACTTTTGGGAGGAAGAGCGAGAGTTGCACTGCCGATGTGTCAGAAACAACGCTTTTGGACTGAGATACACTGGAAAATCAAAGCATGATGCAAGCTTTATGCCACTTCAGTACAGTTTAGATTCAGTACAATTCCTGTATAGGGCTACCAATGGAAAAGCACCTGTGGTTAATATGAGCGAGACCCTTCCTCCAGCTTCAAAATTTTACTTAAAGAGGTCACTGCACACTAATACAAGATTCATGAAGATCCCAGCAATAAACGGCTGTATGTCTCGTTGTCCAAGTCGGATCAGGACACTCGAAACAGATGGTAATACCAGGTGTTAACAGGGACATACAGTTGGGTGTCAAAGCAGAGGTAGTGAATCAGCTTGCAGGTGGCCAGGGTTAGTGGGGTGGCTGCCAAATTTAGATGTCTCTCATTTGAACATTCACAAAGACAATCCTCCAAACGTCCTCTAAGGAGGAATAAAATGGACGGAGGGATGAGGGTAAGACAGTAGGGCAGACAGTAAGAAATTATTTATGTGCTGAAATCGTCTATTACGTCTGAAACCTCTCACTTGAGAACTGAAGTAGTATGAAAATCAGCGGGTTTAAATAGAAAGGTTAAATGAAAAACAGCTTTTTTGTTTCTTTTTACTCATTTGTGTCTCTTGCTTTTCCAACTGGCTTATAAACCATAAGAGCAAGAGCATTATTAAAATAGTGTTCAAATTTAATTGATGAACGTAATTAATGAGAAGTGAAATTAGATGTGTATTTTCTTAGAGCTTAGAGGTAATTTGAATTCGGGGCAGCTTGAAAGAGTATGACGAAAAAAAGTGATAAAAATCAATAGACAGGGATGAAAAGGTGAGCTCTGAGTGACCTGTATGAGTGTAAGCTGAGTGCAGTTTTTATAAAAAAGATGTTTGTATAACTCAAAACATACGATACGAAAGATCGTCCAATGAAATTCGTACTTTTTTTAAAACAGAAGTACAAATATTACTCTTAGCTACTGTTTGCTGCTCCTCCATACATAGTTATAATAAAACACAGCAGACACATTATTTTTATTATTTTTTGAATTAAATCATGATTTACTGAATTTTGTCAAATTTGAAACTAAAGAAATGTTATATAAAGTTACAGCTATATGATTGGATTAAATGTTCATTCGAAGGTCTTGTTTATTTTGTAGAGATTAGTTAAATATTATCTTCATTGTATTCACATTACATTTACATTTACAGCATTTAGCTGATGCTTATCCAGAGCGACGTACATCGGTGCTCATGTAGTCCACAACTGTATCAAGGACCTGTAAAGCATGACTTAATTCATCATCCACCAATCGAATGAGCTACTAAAGCTCAGTGCACCTGATCAACACCTGTCACTGATACCTAACTACACCAATCAAGACACATATGCAACACCTGTAAAAGAAAGTCAGAAGGTAAAACAAGCTTGTATACACATTAATCTGAACATGGAAATCTCATGATTTCCATACAGTAACCACAACTTCCAATGTTCATAACCAATGTGTGTTGACTGTGTGATTGCAGTCTCTCTTTTCTTTTTGTATAACGCGTGGAGAGGAACTGCAACTTTATTTTGGAGCTCGTTAGTTTCTGTCAGGTCTCCCGTGTTCACTGTCCAGCTAAAGTCTGCCAAACCTGCTGCTTTAAAGGCTGTTTAAAAGCTGGAGTTCAGTGAGAAGAAGCCAAATGTGGATTCTATCAGAGCAACATGAAACAAGTAAGCAGCTGGGCTTCAGCCTGCACTATTGTGGGTGGGTCAAACTCAGAAACTGTGTTTAGGAAAAGTAAAGGGACAGCAAGTTGTCTTTGGCAAGCCTATTTAAATAAATTTTTTCAGGAATGCCTATGATAAATAATTACCCACATCATATATATCATCCTAGGAGGTGAAAGAAATGATTAAAAAAAAAAGGATGACCAAACAGATTCAAAGGCTTTATTTGATCTATTATTATCAAAAAGCTTTAATTTGACCTTAATTTTGACCTATAATAATCATCATCATCATCATCATCATCATCATCATCATCATCATCATCATCGTCATCATCATGCAATTAAAATATTTATGTAGTTGTTGCGATTCCTCCAAATATATGTATTCTTTATTATTTAAAAAATCGATAACTGCGTGCAAATAGCCTCAGTATTCAACAACCATTTTTCTAAAAGTACTTCTTCTTTGTGATTACTGTGTGCAGCCAAACCAACTCACTTATTCATTCTTTCATGCTCTGCCGTTTTTTTTGTGTGTGTGTGTGTTTTTTTTCAGTGCAGTAGAGCCAGCTGGCCACATTAAGCCTCAGCCTCATGCTGCTCAGGCACTGGTGACCCAGTATAAACAAATGTACTTAATGATCAGAAAAGCAAAGGGTCTGCCTGCACTGCCAACAGGAAGCTCCTGCATTATTACAGATCAACCAGTCAGACACAGCTTACTGTCACCGCCTTCCGACGGTATCGCTTCTATACTCCTGAGATTCCTGGCCCATTTTAAACTATGCATTTGTCTTTGCCAAATCTACCGTTCCGTGACATTTCAGACAGTTCTCACGCGCCATGTGGAGTCAAATCTCAGAGTGAGTTGTTTTAAGTGAAGCTTTTTAAAATGACATGAAAAGCATATCTTTAAACTCATGCTTGTGTGTGTGCCCTGAAAGTGAACACTGAAACAATATTTGTATGAATATAAATTGCCAGTGAGCTCTCTAATGAAGTTAAAAGGTGCAGGTGCTCAGTTTGCTACACCCCTTTGGGCACTGGACTTGTCATTTCCCCCATTAAAATGTCCCAGAAAGCTGCGTTTCCTCATTAAATGGTTTTTAGGCAACAAATCTATGTTCTCATGGTCCTGTGTTTCAGATCAAATCTTGGTTCCATAGTAGCAGGACATAATTATTATAGTGATTTCAAAATGTCTGTTACTTTGTATATCTACCGTGTGATATTTTCCTTTCTAGGTTTAGGGGAGTAGGCTGCTCCTTCTGCCATGCTACTGGAAAGTCTTTACTTTTGTTGCAAAAAAATGGAAAGAACCACACAAACTGAATTTTATTTGTGCTATACTCACCTTCAGTGACCCAGATTCAGACCAAAGTAACCTTTTCCAGACAGATGTTTTCCTTTTCTGGGATATTTTAACCTAAATTTAAGTGATCAAATTGTTCAGCGGGTCTGGTAGTAATCAAGCTTGGGTCTGGCTGGCGAAACTGCTCTCAGTTTTCCAAACAATGTCATTAAGGAACATGAAATGAACCTGAAAAGAAATGATGCTTTAAAGAACAATATTTTTATTTAGAAATTAGAGGAAATATTGTCAGTAGTTTTTAAAAAATAAGGCAACGCTGTTCAGGTCAATACTTGTACCTACTAAAGATAAAACCTGAGAAACTGAACATTGTTGCAGTGTTTCTTGTATATTATATAGCTATATAATTGGTATATAGTTTGCTGTATGGGTAAATCCAATCAGGACTTGGTCCAACATGGACTTTTACTCTCTCTATATATCTCTATACTAGGAAAGATTTTTTTTTGTAATATATCATTTGAAAAGTGTTTACTGTTTTCTGTGTGCAAGTCCTTCCTTGCTGTACTATTGCACCAGAGAAGACAAATAAAGGTGCAGCTCAACTTGTGTAAACCATTGATTTGTGAATATAGGACTTTGAAAATATTGGACCCAGAGAAAATTGAGCCTTGGAAATATAGGTCCTGAAAATTTAGGATGTGAGGAATAAAGTGCCTCAAGAAGAGAGGGTCCTGTGGGTGAAGAAATATAGGATCGTCAGTATTTGAGACCTTGGGAATACAGGACTTTGAGAATAAAAGGATCTGGGAATTTGGGAATAGGTCTGGGCTGGAAACATTGGTACACTCCCATATAGTACAACTGTATATATGTGCATAAGAGAAATCTCCTTTTTACCCGCCGCCCATTTTCCCCTGCGTCTTTTTTCTGAGTGGATTTGCTTATTGCTCTGCACATTAGTGACAGCCCTGGAGGATATAGCCTTGTGATTTCATGTCTTGGGTCACTGTGCCTGAAATGACTGGGTGCTCTCCAGTCCTTTGAGGTGACCTTAGGTTTGATGTATGTCCCGCTCTCATTCAAATTTGCAATAGAAGACTGAGAAGCTGCTGACTCAGGGCCTACAAAGAGTGAAAACTCCCTCTGTGCATCCATCATTAGATTTACAGGCTCTACATTTCTCAAGAGCACCCAGTCTATTGGATTTATGACACCCAAACATATTCAAGTCCCTTTATTAAATGCGCTTCCTGCCGCTGCAGTTTGTATGTGGGAGGGACTGCTCTATATCGGCTTTTTTTTCAAAGCGTTATAGGATTATACAGCATCAGTGCTTTGTTTAGTAGTACATAAATCTGCAAAACCTGTGTTCTCTTCCCTGCTGTGGTTTAAATAATCTACAGTCTGGCGGCTATCCAGCAGTACAGACCCAGAACTATATAATACTGGCTTAGATACTGAACTCTGGCCAAACCTGCAGAAATCGGCATCACTATAAGGCATCATTCATTGCAAGTAAGGTGCTTTATGTGTGATCATCATGCTGGTGATACCCTGGAATTATTTGAATAAAAGAACTGTATGTATGTGATAAAAGGGGTGCCAAAATTATTTTATCAAGCTTGAATGTACACTTGAATAGGTAATACATAGAGTTGTACAAAACTGTAATAAGTTTAACCTTTTTTTTACTGATATTTGGTACTCTAACGCATCTCCAGGGGATCAGATTGAAATTTGATTACTAAATATGCAAATTAGGTTATACGCAACCAATTGCTCCTCGTTTTCCTCTTCCGTTCGAAACAAAATGACAGTTTTGCACATTTCTGCTAATTTCCTCAGCCTGGCAGTCGATGTGTGCAGAAAAGGAGCTGTTCAGAAGAATTAGCCTCCTGTAATCATCGCTGCTGTTATGAACCATGAATGTTAAAGCACAAGCTGTTTTAGCAAGACAGTAAAAAAGTATGAAACAAAGGAAATGTTAACCCAATTATCGCTTCGTTTAAGATAACCAGCTCTTTCAAAGGTGGGCAAAATAGATTGAAGAGGCTCACAGCCGGAGATAATCTTGAACTGGGGATTAATGATGGCTCTGTTAAGTGGTGGTCGCCTTAGGGGTGTCTTTCCAATAAGCAGAACAGAAGGAGGAGGCACCATCGCTGCACTGGAGTGTGGTTTGGGCTTGGAGAGACAGATGGGTTTGAATATCTGCACTGGTACACACTGATATATTTACATGTGTTTTGGATGCATCTAGGGGCATTTTGTGTGGATACGCCCTGTCCAGACAGAATCCAGTTCTCAAGACACATGAAAGGACCACGCGTACGATATTCAGCTGCTGCGTTTGTGTTCCATTCATGTTGTTTTTGAAAAGGTATTTTCAATTGCAGGATGAGCTTTAGGACACTCTACACACTGGGACAGAGCATGTAATTTTGTCACTCTAAGTGAAATGTAATTTTGCCGCCTGCACTTCAGATGTGTGATGGGTGGTTCAGTACATAAATAGTCCAATAACCTGATACAAATACAGTGTTTCATACCAATGGCATTATAAAGCTGTTATGACAGATAAAATAGGAAAACATTCACTGTTAATCCAAGATGCCTCTTCACTCTGGAAAGGGGGCGTAGTGTGATCTCGTGGGAGCAAATCAGAAGACCTGAAAGGACGGAGAAGCAGGAGTTGAAGATAAAAGCAAAAAGAGGAAACCTTCATCAGATAGTAGATCCAAGAACAATGTTTCTTTCATGTACAAATAAATCTATAATAAGTGCATTCTGATGTCTGGTAAGGGTGGAAAATTGGATTTATCAGGATGGCTCCACTTTCACACACACACACAAACAGTTCGTAGCACATCTTTTTCAATCTTATTTGATTTTCATACTTGTTTACCTACATGTGACACTAAATCCAGTAAAGATCTGAAAGCCAACCATATATGTTGTTTTTCCAGTTAGCCACATAGCTGTTCCATCTGTTTTTTCTTCATTTTTTAAGTAAAATGTTCTTTCATTTAATTCACATCCCAGCCATGTTCTCTTGCACCTGTTTTAGGAAACAGGCAACAGTTCACTCTTCTGTAAAAATTCCTCTGACTGTAGGTGTCCAGTTTATTCAATTCACATGCAAAGCTGCAGGATGAGAGCTCATCAGATGTGTCCACATGCGTCTAGTCAAATTTCGAATGAGCAAACTGTCTTTAGAGATTTTTCACCTAACAGTGCTTTCCTCTTATTGAGGCTTCATTCATTAATGCAGTGGTTCCCAACCCTGAAGTATCACCAGCTTCTACACTTTAGAGCAGTGCTATCAAACTCCAGTCCTGGAGGGCCGTGGTCCAGCACATTAATTGCCAGGTTTAGGGAAAGTGTTTGAGTAGGAGAACCATCAAACTGTGCTGGACACCGGCCCTCCAGGCCCGGAGCTTGACACCCCTGCTTTTTCTGTTCTAGTTTTTTGACATCTGCACATTGAATGCACAGCAGGTTGTTAGCTTAAATACATGCACTGAATGGACTGAGTAATTAACAGTATGTTTTTAAAATATTCACATACATTCAAATCTGATGGTATGAGCTTGGTGTCCTTTAAGCAATTTCCAGTACCCATCACATATTCTTCTTTATCAACCAAACTGGGTGTGTCGTTTTATGAGTATGAGTGACTCATGAGTGCCCATCCATAATGGATACAGAAAAGGTTTGTGTCCATCGGCTTCAGACTGGATCCACTGAGAGCAGAGCTCTAGCATACATACTGCACTGCTTTCTCACAAACCATTAATGTTCATATATGAGGTGAAAAGTGTAGATGTGGGGATGGGGAGGTGGGGGTGTGAGAGAGAGAGAGAGAGAGTGAGGGGGGTTTAGCGGTGGAGGTGACTCTTTCAACTTAATCCGCAGACCCTCAACCATGAGCTCTGTACTGTATGGTGAGCAAAGTGCCTAAGGCACAAATTTCATCTCTGGCTGCATGAGCATGTTAATCAGGAGCTTCAGTCATTTTAGCCTGGCTCCAGCCAACCACTGTCTCTGTCTACAGACCACGTTTCCAATGACCTCCTCTGCGAATTGCAAGCATGAAAATAAAAATGTAAAGTAGTCTTTATGCTTTTGATTTCCACTGAACTGACTTTAACCGATAAAATACTTTTGCCTTTTCTGGACATGTCTTTCTTTCTCCTTCTCTCTCTCTGTTTCGCTCCGAAAGTCATTTCTTTTAAGAAATTTCCTCTTCATTCCAACCATAATTCTTCACCAGCCTGTTTACTCTTTTATTTG
The DNA here is from genome assembly GCA_037832545.1 of Rhabdalestes septentrionalis. Lineage (NCBI taxonomy): Eukaryota > Metazoa > Chordata > Actinopteri > Characiformes > Alestidae > Rhabdalestes > Rhabdalestes septentrionalis. The sequence continues at coordinate 8,407 of JBBMFX010080958.1, forward strand.
TTTGAATTCCTGTTAGGGAATCTGTATATGTCAAGGTCATTTTCCAATGTGGGTATTATGCAAAATTTCAGGCATAGGTAAACAGTCGATCTACCAAATCTGGGCCGAAAAAAGCTTTGTTTCCACTTCTAAATAATTACTGAATATTTCTATAGCCTTTAAATTTTTCTTGAAAAATATCCTATATATAAACAAAGCCTGGATGACTTTAGGTGTCTACTCACTATTGATAGCTGGCTCCGATGTGTCTGAAATATTAATAAACTGCACTTTATATGTCCATAGTATGCTCCATTAATCTTAACTTAGGTGTCTAAATCTATTTTGAATGGATGCATTACAGGGGCTTTCACACGCTGGTTAGAAGAACCCAGTTCTGATTCCAGCATTCTTGATGCATTGCAGCCTTTGCTTGAATATATTTAATTCCATCATTTATCCTTCCAATATGTGAGCTGCTCATCCTCAACCAGGTTTGTGGGGGATGCTGGAGTCTCTCCCAGAGGTTATTAATGACGATTCAGCTCATCATGCATCGTACTTAATATGTAAGGCAACTGATATCAAGTGAAGGATATGACAGCAACTGTTAAAACTCTGAGATAAATGATCACACACTTCCTAAAAGACTCGTAAACATAATCTGGTGTAATTATTTACCTTCTCTATTTCCCAGCAAGGCAATTAACTGTGATGAACTGTAGTCATCTGATTAGTTATGGGTAAAAATGGGACCATTCCAGTGCTAAGTAGTGCAATTGAAAACAACTATGTGTACCAAAGGACTGTCAAAGGGATGAAGTTGTGGACAGGCTCAGGTCAAGCTTTTCAGTCCAGTAAAGTCTATAATTATAACACAGTAAAGTCTATAGTTAAACTATGGATATTGCTAGATGTTACAAGTGCCCTCCCCATATCTATATGGATGGAAGGATGGTGGAAACTGGTCAGAGGGAATACCAAGAGACCTATGGAAACTTTTAAACACTTATAGGAAATAATGGCAAAGAGTGGTAACTGAGTACATGTGACAGCAATATCACAAATGCTCCACAAATGTGGTTTGTATGGGAGGACTGCAAGAAAAAGTTCACATTACGTCACAAGGTCTGTCAATACTCAACTTGAAGATTCTAAAGCCAAGGGGAAAAGGGACCAAAATCGAACACTTTAGCCTCTGCACAAAATGATGCATCTGGCAAAAAGCCAATACAGCTAACCATCTGAAGAAAACTATACACAGTGAAGCATAGCAGTGGCAGCAACCTGTTGTGGGGAGTTGTCTCTGGGGGAACTAGGGCACCTGTCAGGACAGAGGGAAATTGTGCAAAATACCATGAAATTATTGAGAAAAACATGCTAGTTCCTACTGTAAAGTTATTAATGCGAATAAGGTTCACAATCTAACATGACTTTGACCCAAACACACAGCAAAACTGACCACACAGAAGGAAAAGTGAATATCCTTGCATAGGCTAATCAGAGTCCAGACTGAAACTCTATTGTAAATCTGCAGACTGACTTAAATATTGCAGTCCACCAAAGGTCACCATTCAATTTCATTAAACTTGACAGATTCTGGACCCATAAGGGGCCAAATTCTGCACAGTCTAGAATTGCAAAGCTAATAGAGATGTATCCAAACAGACTCAAAGCTGTAATTACAGCAAATTGTGGTTCCAATAAGTACTGTCCCAGGGAGGTGATTCTCTCTCAGTAATTGGCATTTATTTTTCAGGGCTGTTGCTATCATATATTTCACTTGGATGTTATAAGTTGCTCAGAGTAAATACAGGTGGAAAAAATTGTGTTTATTTGCTTGTGTCGTCATTTCAGTCTG
>JBBMFX010080998.1:0-10245 GCA_037832545.1 Rhabdalestes septentrionalis
GAGAGAGAGAGAGAGAGAGAGAGAGAGAGAGAGAGAGAGAGAGAGAGAATCTTTCATTATAATGACGAAAAGCAGCAGCGCTGTGTTAATTAGGCCAGCAGGATCCCAGGACCCACAGGTAAAGCCCTGATTCTTTAAATATCCTCCGCTCTCCTGCTGGTGACGAGGCAACACAGTCACAGAGCGTAGAGACACACTGCAGGGCATCTACAGATCACTCCACCTCCTGCACTGAATTAAATATGCGTCATGTATAAAACAAGCTTTAATAACTTAAAAAGCCACTCAGGGCTTAATAGAACTTCTGTAAACAACTCCGCTTTAATCTTGGAGTAAAAAGTTGCATAATTAGATAAGTGACTCATCTGCAATCACTTTTGAAATGTTACAGTCTACCATAATAAAGTGTGTTCATGTAAAAAAAAAAAAAAAAAGTGATGTAGTACAAATGACCATGTGAAACTGAATCATTGAGAAATCTGAGAATTCATGATGCGTCGGTCATTTCCTGAAGTGAATTGAGTTTCAACATCTTTGGTAAAAGCCAAAGATGAGCTGATCACATGCTTCCGCCCCGACTTACAGGAGGGAAAGCCGCCTCCGAAGAACATGTTGAAGAGATCTTCGGGGGTGATGTCGGCCTCGAAGCCTCGATGGAAGTCGAAGCCTCCGTGGCCTCCATGTCCCGGGCTGCTTGGCTCCTCCCCTCCGGTGAGGTCATACTGCCGCCGCTTCTCCACGTTACTCAGCACCGCGTACGCATTCCCGATTTCTGCAGGTAACAGTGAACAGAGAAAATTTATTTAGGTTAAATTAATCTAGGCTCCAATTAAACCTAAACATAGAATACAGGGAGTTGCGAGAGTCTCGACATACACCGTTTCGGGGTGGTGGAGCTCAGTGGTTAGGAGACTTGCTTCTGGACCATGAGGTCATGGGTTCGAATCCTACCTTCAGCACCACCACCCTGAACCCCAGGTTGTTCCAGGGAGGCTGTACCCTGTAGTTAGGGAATGGAAGTCGCTTTCGATAAATGCGTCTGCTAAATGCCGTAAATGAAATGTAAATGTTTAATGATGCTCATGGGTGAACTTGTTTAGCAGTGGACGAATACGCAGCAAGACGCCGCATGAGCGAGGACGGATGCTAAACCCAGGTCTCTCAACTACTGATGAGCAGCAAAGGCTTTTGATTGGGCCGCGAATGTAAAATCAAGACGGGCCATTGGTTCACAACTGGTTACTTAATCTCATCTTATGTGGCCGTGTGGTCAACATGCTGTGATAGACGGGTGGGCTTTAAAGTCGAAAAGCTTGATCTCAGCTCAAGTGTTCCATTAGTGCTGCTTTATTTGGAGACTTATTGTGACTTCTGAGTGCATTTGATGACAGTAATTTTTCATCATTATTTCTTCATTGTGTTTACAGATTTTACTGCTGTGTTTTGACCTCTGTCGTAACTTGAGGACCAACTGTACAAAAGTTACGATAAAAAGAAACACAGGGGAGCTGATCTATAAGCATTAAAGACTTCGAATCGCCAAGGTGTTCTTAAACATTTTTTCCTTGACGTTAGTGTGGGTCTGTGTACACTAGATCTAACACAATTTATTCTTCTATGACTGTTTCTTGTGTTAATCCCATAGACCGTAGACAATACTGGCCCTTTAATATATTGAAAGGCATCACGATAGCAATCTATAGCAGTAAAACTGTACTAGTGATATTTTGTCTTGCAGATCTACAGCTGATAATACTGCAATAGACAGATTTGATCAGGCGTGTTTATAAAGAGAAAAGTTAAATAAAGTCACTTTTGAAGGCCTCCGTTGCTCCAGGTGCGTGGTTTTTGTCTGGATGAAACTTCAGCGCCAGTTTCCTGTAGGCCTTCTTCAGCTCCTCCTCGTTTGCATCCTTGCTGACCCCCAGCACCTCGTAGTAATCCTTACACCGCTTTATCCTGGAGACAGACACACACACACACTTATTATAATGCTGGATGAGAATCAACGTGTGGTCAGGACAGAGAAACTATAGGAGGCATCATATACTTTTCTGGGTTCCACAGCTCCAGGACATCTTCAGTGATTCCGCTGGTGTGTTGAACACCACACACTAACCTGTTCCACTGTGAACCGTCCTGATTGTGCTCCACTGATTCGGGATATTCAGACGGATTTAATATTGTTATTTTACTGATTTTTCCTAGGATTCGGTCACTGTAATATATTTAATATACTATATTATATACTATACTTCACACACTCAATCACACACACACACACATCATACACCTTCACACACACACACACACACACACACCATCATACACAAATTCACCGAAACCATCATACACACACAACATTGTAAACCTGCACACACATTGTACCCAGGTTTATCAGATGCTTGTTGTACAGGATGATCTGTAATGATCTTAAGATAGTTTAAATGAAAGTTCTCACTAGTGTGTGTTAGCTTGGCTTCTGTAGAACTGTGAGACAGATCAACTAGAAACAGACCAACAGTCTCCCACACCCTGAGAAGGACCGACTGATAATGTGTGAAAGGCCTATCAGCGAACTTAGCCTCATCTCTCGCCTAAAGCTATTTTAATCTGTGTTAAAATGCTGAGAACTGACACAGGCCCGAGTCCGACCCGAGGAACATCATGAGACAATGCTCACGTGCTGCACATCAGAGATCAGGAGTAAACAAACTGGGACCAAGACCTGGAGCTCGATCAGAGAGTTTTTAGAGAACAACGATTTGAATGAAACAGTGGAAAACTCCAATCAATCAGAGGTTAATTTTATACACTAATGAGCTGCAATTAACATGAGGCAGGGAAGAGCACTTCTGATATACCTGCAGCAAAACGACAGCCTGTAATTACCCAATATAGACTATAATTACACAATATATCATCTCTGATTGACATGTGGTCCTGTAATTGATATAAAAATCTGATTTAAAGAATAGAAATGAAAATTTGGTGCATTTAAAAAGCAAACATAACTATTCATAACAATAAAAGCATGAAAATGCTGGTGTCGGGCTTTTCTCTAACTGGCCTGAGGTGTGGAATATGTTGTTGGGGGTGGGGCAGTGGCCTGGATAACGTTGGTGTTTAATTTTGTTGGTGTCTTCAATATCATTAGGCTTTTTAAAAAAAAAGAGGTTTTGATTCTACACATTGCAGGAAATCATTACACATTTATACACCAAAGCCTATGTTTTAAACACAAGCTTATTTTTGGCCATAAAGCCAACTTTTGTGTCTCCAAACACTGGTTTTATAGCACACTTCACAATTATCGACAGAAAGACAATCTAGTTATTATATTATTATTAATAATACACTCAACATTTACATTCCCTCTTCAGTTCTCACACAAGGTCACAAAAACAACAACAAACAACCCAAGTCATTTTTGGAGCAGCAAAACACACATGTAGTTTCTTCCGCTGTTAAATGTGATACACTAAGTGAGAGAGTGAGTGTATAGGACCATAGAGGAGACTGTATCCGTTTGTAAAAATTAATCAATGACAACTAATGTGATTATCTGATTGGCCAAATTCAACACACAGTGAAGAGGTGTTTGAATGTGGAAGTGAATGAAGGACAGATCAACAATGTTGCTCAAGAAATCGAACGTGCCTGACAGAATCAGTTTTCCTGATGTATGCTGTGTTTAGAGCAGCCTACTGTTTTATCAACAAAATACAAGATTCATTTGCGTACGACTCCTATCAGAACGAGTCGGATTGAGAGTGAACCATCTGTCCGGCCCTGAAGGATTCAGACTGAGCCTAAACGCTTCCATAAGTCTGTTTGTTTATGTGCTACACACACTGTTTATGTGCCACGTACATTCAGAGCTTGTGGTGCATAAAAGAGGAAAACAGAGTAAAAACAGAGTATGAAACAGGGCCACAAATACACACCTCAGTCTCCTGAGGCCTGCAGTACATCTATTAGATACAGTTACACACATCCACAGGGAAGACACAGAGCACACACACCTAATCACCGCGCTTCAGGAGTGTGTGTGATGCAACATGGTGAAACAGCACGTAAGCCTGACTGAATCATAGATGGTTAAAGACTGGCCTTAATCATTTTACCTGTGCTGGATTACATGAACAACCTGAGCTGTGATTGGTCAACACTGTGGCTCATTTGCATATCGCAGCCTTCCACAACAGCAGAACTGCAGAGACTAAACTAATATCGCCATGATGACAAACAGACCATATCCTGCACAGCTCCTACCATGTTCTGATTCTTCAAGGTTCCTTCAGAAATGATTACAAACAGAACCACAACGATTCAAAGAATCCCCCGAATGTTTAAATAGCTATTTGCATCATAATTTTTTTTTATCCATTATGGAGAAACTGGTGTTTGTTTATTTAAAGATCTATTGAAAAGATAAAGATGGTTCTATATAGCACAAAAAAGGCTTTCACGACTGTTTAAGACGATGTAATTTGAAAATAAATAACTAATAATAACGAATGTCATTATGAAGCACAGCCTTTATTACTCTCCACCCAGTTGTGTGAAAAGCAATAAGCCGACAGTATCAGCTGCTGCGTGAAGGCAACTGGGGTGAAGATGAAGAGGCTGAAACTGGTTCAAGACCAGTTAGAATAGATCAATGTATAATCCATTCAGTTCACACCAGCTTAAATAATGTTCCAGATTGATGAATGTTAAATCCAAAAATGGGGCTGATGGATTTACTGTAGTTTTAAAAGCTATTTAGAACTTCACAGTTCCTCCTTTTACACCCCTGAGAGCGGAACTACAGTCCTGAGTTAACAAACACATACAGGTCCTGGAAGAAAGTGTTTATATAATAAACATCAACCCTACGACCGGAACTGAACAGGAATTTGACGACATCAGAGACAAAATTCTGTGTTGACACCATAAACAGGAGAAGATGATATTCTGTATGTTGAGTAAACCAGAGAGAAAGAGAGAGAAACAGAGAGAGATAGAAAGAGACAGAGACAGAGAAAGACAGAGAGAGAGAGACACCACACATCCTCTCATGTCATTGCTCATGTTAGTTTTTGTGGCACCAAAATATGCTGTTTTAACAACTAAGGAGGTCGTATTTAAAACTTACACAGCGTGAAATTGTTACATTTAAATTTTTTATCAGTTTGTCCCATGATAGGACCCTTTAATCCATGTCTAACAGACACTGCACGTAGATCATTTCCATCAGTAAAATGTGCGGGGGAGGGGGTGTGTGTGATTGGGGGTGGGGGGTGGGGGGGTGGGGGTGTCTAGTGGGTAGGACACCTGCCTCTGGACCAAGAGGTCATGGGTTTGAATCCTACCTTCGGCATACCACCACTGGGTTCCAAAGCAAGACTCCAAACCCCAAGCTGCTTTTGTTAGGGAATGGAAGTCTATTTGGACAAAAGCATCTGCTAAATGTCATAAATGTAATGTAAATGCACATTTCACTTCTAAAACAGTAAAGGCAGCAATCCTGAAGTCCAGGTTTGTCCCTAATTTTGTGCACAGGCTACATTCATTCAAACTGTCGCTTTAAAGGCCTGCTTTCAGGCTGGACAGCTCCATCACCAGAGCTCTACATCATTTATGGTCCAGCTCAGCTCCCCGGCTAAAAGCTGCAGGGACCACAGCCCGGTCAGCCCTGCTTACACTCAGCTCAGAGAGAGTCTACAGCAGAAAGAGCCTCAAAAACACCACCAAACCAGACACTTACCTGGGCCGATCTACATATGAAACATTCAAGCAGAACAAAGAGCATCTAACTGAAGTCCTGAACCAGTGAAGTACCAGGAGCAGATGGTTCCAGATGATGGGGCGGTGATCAGTATACTGGCTCCTTGTATTTTTTGGCACTTTGCAGCCTGTCAAACTTTTGTTCACATTTCTTTCATTTAATCTCCACAGTGTGACAAAGATCAGACAGTCTGACAGAAAAAAGCAATTTCACACTGACTAGGAGCTACGAAACAAAATATAAAGAAATAAGTCAAGGATCAAGGCTTTTGCACAGTGGTGTTTAAGCCATTTTCCTCTCATCAGTTCAACTGACAGTAATGTAGATGTATCTACATGCAAGGACTAAAAGACCAGCGTTTCATTGTAAATACTCTGATATGGGCTGCAGAAATGCCACTTGTTTAACTGGGTCACTGCTATATTGGTCGACTGCAGCTGCTGAACATGGGGTGGAAGCTCCAGCTTTGGCTGTTATTTGTACTTCAGCTGAAACCAAAAGATAAATGCACTAACATTACAACAACATTAGCACAGGCATGAACTCTCTAAAAACACGGCTGGCTGTCTACACATTACTCGGCCCACTGCAATATATATATATTCTCATTTATATTGCACCGTTACAGAATAACAGGACACAGAATAAGGTATCAAATCATTTATTTTCTGATTTCACAAAAAGAAAAGACTGTTCTCAGTTCTAAAGGACGTGATTCCACCCATCAGGTACAAGCAATAAAACAGCAAGAACTTTTTCAGATTTTCTTCTTGGCATTGTATCTACTCTGTATCTCATTTTCACAGTAAGCTAGTCTAGTGCTTGTTTTCAGAAAAATTCATCCAGAAAGTCTAGCGAAACTCACCTCTGCACCCCATCCACCTGCTCCTTGTTGAAGCCCTTTGAGGACTCTCCATGCCCCGCTTCCTGGTTCTGCTGGGGGGGAGGGGCTTCTGTCCCGTTCGCCGGTTTTCGGCAGTGCGCACCTCCATTACCAGCCGAACTGCCGTTCCTCAACAAGGCCTCCAGTAACACTGAGGGACAGGAGAAGACAGAACCTTGAAGTTAAACCAGCGGGTAAAACTGCATTGAAGAATTATGAAGCATCTGATCAGAATGCGCTACTTTTGGAAAAACAATATAGATTCTATACTACATTCGAAAATGCATACCGTATTTGTCGCCGTATAAGACGCACTTTTTCTTCCCCAAAACTGGGGGAGAAAAGTTGATGCGTCTTATACAACGAATATACATTTTGCTTGCATTAAAACTGCACCTAACTTTGTGTGGTGCTGCTCGCAGTCCTCTTTTTATGCTGTGAGTGCTGCAGGCTGGATTTGTGGCTAGTGTTGTTTTCGTCAACGAAAATTATGACAATATCTTCGTCAACGAATATTTTTCACGTGACAAAAACAAGAAGAAACGTGACGTTAATGCTGGTCATGTGACGATAAGGAAATGAAATCTATAATGTATTTATGTTGACGAATAAGAACGAGACAAAATGTGGTTTACAGGATAAAATCTGTGCTAAAGTGTCTCTTCATTTTCGTTGACCCAAACGAGACGAGACGTTATTTCCTGTGAGATAGGGAGGGGAGAAAAAAAGAAAGGACGCTCAATGTTACGTCCCAAATCTTTTGTCCATTGTGCGGCCCTGTGAATTAGACTTTAGATTATCTGCTCGAACCCGAACCCATATTGCCTGCCACCACCCTCGGGTCAGCTCCAGCAGCGCGGGATGTCGGTTTATAAACGCACCCACAGTTCAGGGCGTGCATCATAACGGCCCACGTATAAAATTAAATAATTACAGTCAATTTGTCGGGCCGGGCAGGTTTCGGACACAAGTGCACGGGTTTGGGTCATGTCGGTTTTAATTTTTTGGGTCCGATCTGGGTTCTAATGTAAATGAAATGTATCTAGAGTGGACAAAAGTTTTCGGACACATTTTTTCTAGATTTTCCTCCTTTAAAATTGGGTGCGTCTTATAATCCGAAGCGTCTTATACGGCGAAAAATACAGTAATTTCTTTTTAGTGACACACAGGGGTGTAATAATGCATCAAAATATTGCAACATCACAATGTAAAAATGTGATAATATGCACAGTATAGAAAAGCACCTTTCCATTCACGCTGATACCTGATGGAATGGTTTATAGTGTCAAATCTGTGCCAATCAACACCCGAGTCCAGCACATTCATCACATCAGAATTAGAATTTTGTTTATTAGCCAAATATATGCGTGTACATACACAAAGAATTTGGTTCTGGTCGATGGTATCACTCAAGCACAACCACACTACTCATTATTCATTAAATTCACGTGTGAGAATTCTGCTCTGAGGTGAAGTGTTTCAACAAACCAGCCACTAAAAGAATGTGGATCAACACCTCTGTGCTGTAGTTCAATAGTCTGATTGTCTAATCAGCAGAGACATGACATCCCTCAATTGTGTTCAATCATGAAGAGCCAGAGGACATGATCAGACCTGAACGTACCCTGTTCCATCGATTCAGAACTAAAATACCACACACATTACAAAACTACTCCTTTCCAAAACTCACAGCAGGTCATACTATATCGTAAACCAGGTCCACAAGTAAGATCCAACTTAAAGAAGAGCTGGATCTGGTTAGAGGGTCCGGATCAGTTTTGGGGATGAAAAGATATGGGTGACCACTGAGTTTTAGTGTTAGTGATGTTCGCCTCGTAGCTCCGGCTCTGAGGAAGCAGAATTTGGACTCCAAACACGTTTCCGCTGATGGAGATAAGTGCTGAACATTATGAACAAAACATCAGTATGGTTTTACCACGACATTTCATAATCTACATTATCATCAGTTTCATGTACATTCACTCCTCGACCATTTAGTCCACATATGGAATCTAAGATGCAAAATAAGCTGCACATCACAAAACCAAGATATTTACATAGATTTTCTTATTCAGCCAACAGCAGTTCTGCCCCGCCTGTTCATGCAGGAGTTTAGTCCCTGTGTTGCTAAAAACATACATTGGACAATGGTAACGTGTAAAATGACCCCTTATAATATGTGAACACACCACAGCACAACAGTGTGAAAAGCATGAAATTCTTTCTTTAAATTTAACCCATTCATCAATGGACGAAACGAGCAGCCAGGAACACAGCACACAGGGAGCACTGTGTGGAGACGGTACTGCTCAAGGGTGATGACCTGTGATTTAAACCCACGACATTCTGACAACAGGGTCAACTAACTTACCACCAGGCCGCCCCGTGAAAGAATAAACGATTATGAATTACATGTTTAACAAACCCACACAAATGTGAATGTCAAAAAAAAAAAAGTAGAATAGAGCCCCTTTCAAAATCCGCAGCCAATCAGGGTCTTTAACAATTAAAGACTGCTCAAAGCCTTTTGTTGGATTACACGAAGGGCTCATCAGAACACCCAGTAACTCACCTGGGGCAGTCACCCTGTCAGAAACACTGAATGGTTAGAGGCGAATTTCTGATGGTAACCTTCTGTGACATCAGCATTGCAGAGAACAATATCACAATAACTGTTAACAGACAATATATTGAGTGAACTATTCATTTTAAGCTGTGATAAACCAAACCTTGTCTTCAGTGAATGCTGTTAAGAGGTTGGACAAAAAAATTCCCATTCAGTCTGATGAGAGACCGCAGCAAACACTCCAGTTCCAGCAATAATTCCATCGTAAACTTTTCTTAACACCATCAAACCCACAACATGAAGAACACTGGCCTCCTGACTGTGTTTCCTCAGAGGGCCTGGATTAGCCACAGCTAAAGCTCCACCACTATTCAGCTTCAGGTCGAGTGCTTCATTAAAGGATTGTGGCATTTCCTGCCTAAATCTCCCTCACCTCCACCATGTGCTCCAGCGACCCCCTGTGTCCGAACATCACGCCCCACCGCAGAGAGGAGGACCACCAGGACAGCAGACCAGGTGCAGATGAGTATTACTTTACATTTAAATTCCTGGCCTTCACAAGACGCTTTGATCTACAGCCTGTCACGATAAACAATAAATAAATTAATTGCACGATAATTTTCCAACGTTTGCTTTCCAACGAACTTCACTGTGGTACATTGGTCTCTAGCGCCCCCTCTCGTTTCCTTAGGGTTATGAGGCATGAACTCCTATGTGGGTTAGCCTAATAGCTAGCTAGCTGCCTGGTGAGAAAATGCTAACTAGGTACGCATTTAAGCTCTGAATACCGCTTACACCACTGTGTACGGCCGTCTCACCTACAGGACGGGAAGTTTTTTTTTCCAGAGATCGGCTCTTCTTTGGGAATGTGCCAGAAACTCAGCCTCATTTCTCCTCGTTTATCCTCAGAAGCGTGATGTGAGACGTGCTTCACTCGGCGTCTTGCTGTCTGGTGTGCTGCAGAGCTGAAAATGCTCTACATTTGTATTACTGATAACAAAAAATAGCCCAGTAATAGTATAA